>JAGDQP010001210.1:0-106247 GCA_022664845.1 Lepisma saccharinum | reverse complement strand
GGCCTAGCAAAGTGTGCAATGCTGTTAGTGTTCGGTAGTTTCTAAGTAAAGTTACTTCGTGTGCAGTGTACAAGTGAGAGGCAAAAAGTCTGTTGAGTGCGTTCAGAAGTGTATAAACACAGGACTGCCTGAGAGCAGCTTCCCAAGTTAAATAGCATTTAACTGGTAGAGAGCAGAGTAGCTAGGGCACACAGGGAACCGTCCCTGCCGAAAAGAAAAAAAAAGTGAGTGCGTGAGTGATTGTGTGCGAAAGCGAATAGTGCGCGAAAGTGATTAGTGAAATACAGTGGCAGTGAGATCTCTTCGCGAGTTTAGCATGAGTGCGAAGAAGAGACGGAAAGCTACTAAGGACAAAGACAACAGAAAGGACAACACAGACTTGACTAATGACCAGGACGAGGCAGAGGCCAGTGCAACCCCCGGAGCAAGAGAAGCAGCCAGGGCACTACTTGAAGTGGGTAAGTACACAAGTTTTCACTCATTTAGTGCTTCTGATTCTGAAATTTCCGATGCTAGTATGACCGATGTTAGTATGTCAGATTCTGAGGGCGAAAGTACTCACAGTGTTAAGAGTGGTGTTTTTTCCCCAGGCAATTCCTATGCAAACAAGCTCAAATCACCAGATCAAAATAGAAGTTCCCTTGAGTCCACTAAGAGTAACAAGGTACCACCACAAGTCAAAAAATTCTTCCCACCTATCATTGTTCCAAACAGACAGATTCTCACAGATATTAATCATAAATTTGGTAACGTCACAGCCACAACTGTCAGCAGGGGGTTCAGAATAGCGGCATGGAACGAAATGTCCTATCGCAGCATCCTGGACTACCTTGCCGAACATAACATAGAGTATATACACAAAGCTAATGTTAGCGAAAGACAGATCAAGGTAGTAGTAAAAGGTCTCCCATCAGACATGCCTATTGACGAAGTGGAAGACTTTCTGAAGACAGACTTAGGAACAGATAAAGTTGAAGTTTACCAAATGTCAAAAAGAGTTTATTTTGATGCAGATAAGAAAGAGCAAGGTAAAAAGAAAATTCCCTTGCCTCTCTTCCTCATCAAATTGCCAGATGCCCAAACCAAAAATAAGTTGCTTAAGATGAATCACATTTGTTGTATTGCTGTTAGATTTGATGACTTTAGGCCCCCCAGACAGGAAATAGTACAATGTCACCGATGTCAAAACTATCACCACAATGCATACGCTTGTAATCTCTCACCTAGATGCGTGAAGTGTGCCCAAAGCCATTTTAGCAATCAGTGTAGGAAAGCTAGAGACCAACCTCCCACCTGTTGTAACTGTTCTGGCCAGCATCCAGCCAACTACCGTGGATGCGAGGCTTACAAGCGCATTGTGGCAGCCAAAAGGGGCTCTGGTAATGCGAGGGAAAGAGAGGTGATGCAATCAAAACAAAGGAGCTACCAAGCTACCCAAGGTACTCATGGTATTCAAGGTAACGACAATAAGGTAGAGACTACAAAAAACCAATCTCCTACTCACAACTTACCTTCCACTTCTACTGCAGAACCTCTTCCTGTTCCAACCCAAAAACCCAACACCCTAACCACTCCAACAGAACCAAATAACCCAGCACCTCAGGAGAACTCTCAAAACTCTCCAATCACTCCCAACATCCCATCAAATAACCCCCGACCGAAAAGACCTCTCACACCTAAACAATATAGAAAGGCCAATATAGGTGTACAGGAAGCGCTTTTGCAACTAGTTTCACTTGTAGGAAATAACAGTAACATGAAGGTAGTAATGCAATATGTTCAAGGTTTTCTAGATAGGTTTTTTAAATGGGTAGCTGGCCTAGCTCAAACCAAAACATGGAATATGCACACGCAAACTTAACCAACACACCTCAGTTAAAACTCATTTATACACACTATGGCAGTAAATATCCCCATGAGAATACTCTCTTGGAATGCCCAGGGCATTTTTGAGAAAAATACTGAACTTGAAGAACATTTACTAGAGCAGAAAGTAGCAGTAGCATTAATTTGTGAAACAAAGCTTACACCAGATAAGAGTATTAAGATTAAAGGGTACAAAATATATAGAAAGGATAGACAGGGCATTGGTCAGGGTCTTGGAGTTCTCCTAGCAGTGAAGAATAAGGTTAAACATTGTGAACTCCCCCTCCCCCCCTCAATACAATAGAAGCTGTTGGCATAAAGTTGTATATCAAAAACAGGCCTCTTAATGTAATAGGAGTTTACAACTCACCATCCAAAAGCATAGATACTAATGACATAAGAAACTTAGTAAATATAGGCCCCAGTACATTGCTAGTAGGAGACTATAATAGTAAACATAGAATATTCTGTAGCCGTGCCTCAAATCCGAATGGCACTAAACTATATAATTTCCTGCAAGGATCACCTATACGAGTGTTGAGTCAATGCCAACCGACTCACTATCCAACAAATGGTAATAGACCAGATGTACTCGATTATGCACTGCATAACAATGTACCATTTTATCTGGAAATTAAGGTGACGGATGACCTTGACTCTGACCACCTTCCAATATTAGTAACTATTAGAGAAAAACCTGACATGGATAGCAACCCCAAAATACCAAATTATGCAAAAGCAAACTGGACACTATTCCGAGAAACAGTTAGAAGCAACATTCCGCGGGAGTATTCTATCAGTAACGTGTTAGAACTGGAAGCTGCAACTACAGAGCTCACAGATATAATCACACAAGCTAAAGACATTTCAATACCTATAATGGAACCAAAACGCGACACACCCTCACTCCCTACACACATTAAAAAGCTAATACAATTACGCAATAACGTTCGAAAAACTTTCCAACGAACACGGGACCCCAGATATAAGAATCAAATTAATAATTTAAGGAGATTAATTAAGAGAGAGATAATAAACCACAAACAACAAACCTGGCAAGACAAGGTTGCCAGGTTACAAATAGCAGATAACTCAATTTGGAAAGTAACCAAAAACTTGACAAGGCCATACACCCCCACCCCCTCTCTTCATGGGGAAAATGGCCTAGTTTACTCGAGTACAGATAAAGCAAATGCGTTAGCAGACTCGCTTGAGAAATCATTCCAACCTAATACAACACCGGCAGATCCTGTACATGATAGGAACGTCAAAAGAATAGTTACAAACTTTTTTGATAGAGGACATAATATAATACCTAAAAGCATAAAGAAAAAGAAGATAGTTGCAATCATTAAAAAACTGAAACCATTCAAAGCTAGTGGGCCTGATAATATTCAAAATATTTTATTGAAAAATCTCCCAGATGAAGCAATAGCCTACTTAACTCAGATAATCAACTGCATAATAAAACTGGCTCACTTCCCACAATGTTGGAAATCTGCAAGAGTCGTATGCCTTCCTAAACCAGGTAAAGACCCTAAGTTCCCCCAGAACTACAGACCAATAAGTCTTCTAAACACAATGGCCAAAATTACTGAATCTGTTATACTTAAGAAAATAAACAAACATTTAATCTCCAAAAACATTCTTATTAAGGAACAATTTGGATTCAGAGGTAAACACTCCACAACACACCAATTAGTACGCCTTACAGAACATATAACAGACGCATTCAACAAAAATCAAAGTACCAGTAGTATATTTCTAGATGTAGAAAAAGCTTTCGATAGAGTATGGATCACTGGCCTCCTATATAAATTAATAACTATTAAACTTCCCGAAAATTTGATCTGCCTTTTGAAATCATATTTAATGAACAGAAATTTTTATGTATCAGTTGAGAACAAAAACTCTAACTCCAGACGCATAAAAGCAGGTGTCCCCCAAGGCTCACTCCTTGGACCCACTTTATTCAGCATATATATAAACGATATTCCTAAAAGCACAAATACCAACATTGCCTTATTTGCAGATGATACTTGTATCTATGCAAATAGCTGGCAACCTAATCAAGCAGCTAAATACTTACAAAAACACCTTAAAGCACTTGAAAAATGGTTCTCAAAATGGACAATCAAGGTAAATGTAAACAAAAGTGAAGCTATTAACTTTACACGCAGAAAACGCAAACCTACAGACATTAACACATTATTTCATAACAACATTCAGTGGAATACTCATGCTAAATACCTAGGAGTAATCCTTGATCCAAAATTAACTTTTGAAAAACACATTAACACACAAATAGGCAAAGCAACTGGTAGACTTGAAGAACTAAAAGGATTACTCACTAGTGATAACTTAAATTTACAGACAAAGGCTATACTATATAAAATGCTAATTCAGCCCATCCTATTATACGCAGCTCCAGCATGGGGGTACTCTGCCAAAACGCACATAAATAAACTACAGAAATTTCAAAATAGGGTCACAAAATTAATAACCAAATGTCCCCGATACACGAGACTCGAACCACTACAAAACAACCTAGGCATCCAAACAATAAACCATTGTATATCTGAATCCACTCAGAAATTCTACTATACCAAACTCTGTACACAAAACCAACTCATCATTCAGCTAGGCACATACGACGCCACGCACCATATGAAACACAAACGCCCGTTGCACATTTTACAACCAAACCCGCCTAAACAAAGATAAACACTCTTTCACCACAATCTTGCATTTAGGGAAAAACAACTAGTTATACATATATATATACTAAAAAAAATGAAGGTATGTAAGCATAAGTGTATAGATGCACCTACTAAGCAATATCTATGTATGAAAGGCAAACATGAATGAATGAAGGAAGGAACGAAAGAATGAGTGTATGGGAATATGAGAGTGGAAAACAATTTCTTATGTATAACGCACCTGAATGCAGATTACTGGGTAAAATACATCAAATCGTACCAAACACCAAATTAAATCCTCAAACAACTATTACAAAAACGATATTGTTAGCTCTTTTCAGGTACTCCAAGAGGAACTTCATCAGATTAAAAACGTACAATTTATCTTACAGACAGACCAACAGAATTAAGGATCGTCGTCAAACTTAGACATGCGCGCTGTATGCGTGTGTGAGTAAGAGTTATGCATGCTAATACAACACCTGCAAAATCGGATGCGAAACAGATAAAGTAATATTACAGACTTTACCTGGGTTTTTCCACCCTTTATGCATGCGTGGTTTACCAGGTAATCTATTTAGGTAGAACCGACAGGGGTTTTTTACAAAATATACAGCAATGTATATTCTGGTTTTTCCCCCACTATTAAGAAAATTCTTCTCGCGCTTTCCTGTCGTCTTGTTTCACCTTCTTTCATTTCTTCATACAAACCGATTCGCGGTAAATGTCTTCGTCAAGATAGAAACCGTAGCATCCACACCCGCGCCATAACCTGTAGTTGCATGACTGCATGTAGGAGAGTCGCAGTAGTCAGAGTTGGCGGCTCACTCACTTGGCGTTCTTGGAGGGGCCATGTTATCTTAGTGTTTCTGTTCTCACTCACTTGGCGTTCTTGGAGGGGCCATCTTATCTTAGTGTTTCTGTTTCTGTACAAACTCAGCGTATGTCTGATGAGGATCTTTGCTAGAAGGTCGAAACGTTACGTGTAATTTATTTTTTACGAATAATATAGTCTTGTTCAGCAGTTCAGTGTTTTTGAACTATCGAAATCAAAAGTTTCAAAGAACTTGACCAAAAAGCCTTTTAAACTGATTTTTGCACGGGGTTCTTTGGTTGACTTTTCAGAAGAACGCTTACCAGTACGAATAATCCAACGAAGATTCAGTTGTATGGTATGTAGAGCTTAAGGTATCTCCAATAGCTATATTATCCGTTAGAGTAATAGCAAATTGTGAGCCCCATAAAATCATGCTCATGAGGGTTGTAAAAGCTGTGAAAATGAAACAAAAGCAGATATTAATAATCTTTGAACAAATCAATTTTTTAAAGTACTGCTAATGATGAATTGATGATACAGTAAAAATGGAAGAAACAGGGTTGAGTTCACATTTGCAGTTCGGTAGCTGAAGATTGAATTCTCACAGTGAAAGAACAATTTTAGGAATTGAGAAGAGAACAAAAAATTTTAGGCTCTCTTAAAATATTTAGTCTTTCTCGATCAAAGTGGAAGTGGTAATAACTTGAAGATTTCTACAATAATATGCATTCAGCCAAATTGATCAAGAATAAAATTTCAAAAGTTTACCAATTTCAAGAAAATAGATGATAAAAGTCGGGTTAGATTTAAAAAAATTAAAAGTAGCTAATACATCATACACCTTCTTCTTCCTGACGTCATAAGAATTCAACCAACAGGCAGTCATGGCGCGCTTTAGACACACGTGTCAATACTGACACATACAAGTGAAGAGATGGGCACATATGTAATCAAGCGCGTAGTGGCTATGGTTAGCATTAAATCTTTTCCGCAATATGTACTGCAGGTAAATCCGCGGAAGTTTGAAACATATCTGTGACCATGAGAACTGGAATGCGTCAATAAGCAGACACTAGATACGTACAGAGCGTAAGCTAGAGTGCCACTCTGTACCGGTATATCGTAACGAATCCTTGTACTACGTCATGCTATCTGCTGCCTACCTGGTGTCTCAAAGGTAAGGATAAAAGACCTTGCAAAATAGTTCGTTTCCAATTGCCACTTGGTGTACTCGGCACAGTGTTGGTTTGCTACCTGGGTTCGTTCCATTAACCTCTCATGTTTATATGTTCATTATTTCAAGGAACATCACATTTCTTTTTTGTGTTTACAATTAATTGTTCCCATTCCCTTCCTTTTTTCATTTTCAGTATATTAGAGAATGCATGGAACTATTTAGGTAAAGTCAGATTAGATTTATTTTTCGTTTTACCAATTTTCGGTATTTTACATACCAGTACTTTACAGCAATAGCTTAGTTAAAGTCAGGTTAGATTAGGCGAACAGATAACATTACCCACTTGCAGGAATCATTATGAGATTCACGACGCGCAAGCTCTCGGATTTTGTTTGATTAATGAGGCAAATGATTATTTAAAAAATCTTAGATCCTTCGTGGAAACTTCCTTCATTTATTATTATATTGAAAGCTAATATAATATGTTGCTTTTAAGACAAATAAAGCTCAGGATTACTTGTTTAAACTATATATAACATTTAGTGTACGTTCTTGCTAAAAGCGACTAAAGCAATGGTGATATCAACTTAAGAAGGGGTATACTTTATTTCGTCCTCTACCAAGTTGTATAGCTAGTTGTAATAACAACATATTTATGATATTTTAATACGTTATGGGAAAGAATGTGTTAACACGTAGCTGTACAGAACTCTCATCAGGTATCATATATAATAACTTTAGATTGTTATCATGCAGGGTCGAAAGACAATGGAAAATGTCGTAACAAGATCGACAGCTAAGAACTACCAACAAAACACTGACATGTTAAACATTTCTTATGTCACTGGGGATGGTATTCAGAACGGTTTACATTTTTCACATTCTTGCAATTTTAACCTTTTCCAGTTACAATCTTCAATTGTTGGCAAAGAGCAAAATAAAGAGTGAGAGATATGGACAAATAGGAGAAAGCTAACTTCCTTTCAAGTTTCTGCCATCTTCTGGTAGAACACCATTAATGATAATGAGAACACTTTACCTCCTTTAGATGAATCATTCTAAGCTCACCTACCTGCTAGTGCATTCCATAACAAAAGTCCTCGCACACTTAAAATAGTGAGAATAGGGTTCGTAGCGGTGTTCACGACAGCTTGGAAACCACTAACTGCAGCAAATAGAATAGAAAGCGCCAAGAATAGAATGGTAGACGTCCATAAGCCGGCGTTAATGAAGTTCTTGGCTCCATCGGGGTCCTCTTCTATAAAAAAATAAATAAAAGGAAATTAAAATACTGTGCAATTCTGTTTTCTTAAATGCAATGAAGTTTGATTGAGTTTTATCCTCCTGGTCAGTAGAGTGTGCTTACGATTTCCGAATACTATGCCTACTATTTCTGTGAGTAAGCAATAGAAATACTTAAACAACTGTTTCAATTGGCTACTCAGCCAAATTGGAAGCAAAGTACGCGGATAGAACCGACTTTACACTATTATTGCTGAAATGATTCGTAATAATTATGTCTTTCGGCTTCTGTAACACACTCCAGAATATTTTTCACTGAATGGGCTTAAGGATCAAAACTAATTTTGGCTTATTAATAGCTAAATAATAATAAAGTATCAATATTCTTTTGATCATGCAAGTCTCAAGGCCGATTTTCATGCATGCACAAACCGGAGCGATTTGCCAGAGTAGCCAATTGAAACACGCGTTTAAGTATTTCTATTGGTTACTTATGAAAATCGCAAGTACATGAAAAACCGGTTGCTTACTGCTATAATACTGTAATTTTTTTTACATTATCAGAAGCTGAAAACAAGCTTATAGACAAGAATTTTTATTAGAGGAGTTGCTTATACCTAAGCTATCTCAGGCTCAACGAAAGAGTGAAACCAATAACGCCTTCTCGGCATATAGCACGAGAAATGAAGGGACAAAATGGTCGAATGTGGGGAAACATTAGTGACAAGCTGAACTTCCGCCAGTTGTTAGAACACAACTAGAGGTGTATTTTCCCAAAAGTTTCCTAAAATCCCCCGTCCCCTAAAACGTTGGGCCCCCGCAATTTTTGGACGAAAATATAGACATACACAAAAGTACCCATAGCTGCTACCATAATTGTCACAAACTAACGATGCATATAACGTTTTATTTGTAATAGAATAAGCTTTCTGATGACCTTACTCTCGTGGGGCTGTGACGTAAGATAGGAACAAAGTAAGGGAATTTCCGGGAATCATCCTATAGAAAATCCCTTTTCTTCGAATTTCTGGGCTCCAGGCGGCCATACTGCACTGATAGTGAAACGGATATCTCAGACACTACGTTGCCCTATACGTATTCAATTCCCGAAGTATCATTGCAATACAACAGATTGGTGAACAGGGAAAAATCTATTAACATCCTACATATGATTTTGGACCATGGTACGGGACAATGTCGAGACTTTAAAAGAAAAAGTAACCATAGCTAGTCCCCTAATTGTTACAAACAAGCGATTCATATCTCATTTTGTTTGCAATAGAATGGGCTTTCCAGTGATCCCACTCACTTGGCGCTATGGCGTAATATGGGGAGAAAAGAAGGGAATTTTCCTTCAGAAAATCGCTTTTCTTCGAACTTCTGGGCCCCATGTGACCATACAACTGCGCTGGTGGTGAAAACGAATATTTAAAAAATACGTTGTCCTATACGTAATAAAGTACCGAAGTACAACAGATTCATATATAGAGCAAAATATATATGTAAAACCAGGGTATGAGACAATGTCGGGACTTTCAAAAAGGTACACATAGCTACTACGCTAATTGTCAGAAACTAACGATTGTACCTCCATTTGTTTGTAATATAGTTGGCTTTCCTATAACTTCACCCAGATAAGGCTGTGACATAAGAAAGGGAATTTTCTTGAACAAAAAATTAGCGGTTTCCTTGATGGAATGACAGTACAATCTCCCAACGCATCATAGGTCCTTGAAAGCCTCTAGAAACACACACCTTTACCCAAATTTTCCCCTTAGATTACGATCGAAAAGGAATCTAATTTTTTCAGTATGTTTAGATATGTAATAGATTCGCTAAATTAGTAATTTTGCTAGTTTTGGTTCGGGGATGCTTTGCCTCTACCCCAGATTGGGTCTTCCCATTATCCACCAACTATTGACCCGCCTTGTCCCGGACTAGCATCAACCGGCAGCTGCGAATGAATTAATCTTCGCTGTCATAATACACAATCTGTAAATAAGTAACCAGCGACATCCACAGCATCACGGACCTCCCACCCACCTCTAACCGATGTTTAATTTGAAGGTAATGTATATATTTTTTCATTCTTCTTCTTATACGGTATTGGCCTTATCTGTCTTTATTTTCGCATTATATTTTCTTGATTATTCCATATATATATATATATATATATATATATATATATATATATATATATATTAAATACTTACAAAATATTTTATTATTTACACTATTTACATGCTCATTCGTCATCACTTAGTTTGTGATCTTCATCCACGGTCCCTGCGTTGTAACATGAAAGACCACTGCAATGTTCGCACAGAGCTGAACAATGTAAACCTGACTTTTGATATCCACAATAATTTTCACAAGCAGATTTACAATACCACGAAACCAAATACAAGAGATCATTTGGTGCAAAAGACTTTGAGGTTGTATTGTAACCTGGTTTCATTACTTTCCTCTCTCCTTCATTTACTATTATAGACTCTAGTTTCCATCAACATTCGATAGGTCACAAATTATTTCCTAGCCATCTCTGAACGTGTAAGTAAATCCTGAGGGGGTGTTGCTGACATGTGTGTGTTGTTGAAGCTAGTTTAGCCAAATCAAAATTCGATCTAATGTTTGATTTTTTTGTCATCATAGTAGTTTGTAATATCGTGCTTCATTTAAGTTCCTATACTTGCTCATTCCATTTAGCTGTGGAATGTTTACTCCGTTGATTAGTATTTTTTTTTCAGATATAACATATTGTGTAAACGTTAATGCCTGGGTCGTTGCTTCAGGTGATGATTTAAGTATCTCCACTGCTTTAACTTTTCATAAACCATAAAAGATAGGTGTCGTATCGCAGTCAGTCACTGCATTATCAAATAGTACTTTCAAATACTAATAGCCTGATCGGCTGTGTTGTTCAACTAACGTTTTAATATTGTAAAACACTTTGGTTGAGTCTTTGCCACCTCTTGGTTTACAGAAATAATTCTTCTCCTTGAGGAGTAAGGGCTACTAACAAAACTAACAAGTCACAAGTCCGTATCGGAACCTATAACTACAACTTCGGAGCACTCATTTAGTTTTTGTAAAGCGACCCTTACATCATCAACATCCGCGTCTTCATCTGCTGTAAAGGTGGATAAACCCAATTCATCCATTTCTGATCCTACTCCCTGCAATGGTCTTTTTTTGTTTTTCGTATTTCCTCAAACGTTTTCTTTTGGAGTCACATGTTTTATGTTTGCATCAAAGTTTATTTCGCATGAGGTTTTCTTAGCAACTCTTCAAATTTGTTCTTCTGTTTTTCGTGTTGGTCGTAGAATGTTCTGGATATCCATCAAAATTGATTGTGGCATTTTCCCCATAGTCCGATATTACAGTCACAATAATACCTCACTATTTCTCCATACAATGAATTATTCGTCCAGCTCACCAAATGAATAAGAAATCCAGCATCGACTATATATGTTGTATCTGTTAAGTCAATACTTTCCTCAAGACCACTTTCAAACATTTTCGTGAGTGAAGATTTTGTGCCTTTTCGAAGTGATATGTCATCGAAAAGGAATGGAAGCCTAGATGCTAGCTCATATGCTACATATTCTTTCAATTTACTGGGACTATCAGATACACATAATATTCGGTTGAAAAGTTGCTATGAATTCACTGTTACTTCCTTTGAACGAACCTTCACCTTTTCCGGTTTGGCTTGATTCTGTACCATGTCTTTTCTGAGTAGTTTTAAGTCGTCAAATTTTGTTCCATTTATTCTTTCCATTGCTGCGATTCCAACTTCGTACATCTTGCACAGTTAACAGAATTGTCCGATACATAGCCAGATGATAAAGACACCAGATGCAATTCTATATAAGACTAACTTGCTCAACCCGTTATGAGACTTACTCCATACACCGAAAGGTTAAACTTCTACCTTGCTTTTCAAAATATAAGTAAAATCTCATATTACCCAAGACCTGCACAAAGAAACTTCTGAAGCTTGCCCAAAAGCCTTGCTCAAAATGACTGAAATTACACTATATGTGTATTTCTACAAAATGATTAATATAAAGTTCTCCTGACACCTTAGTGAACGGTTGTGCTCTTGAAACCATGCAGTAAACTTTTCTAAATCAGACTTGTCTCTCTCTTTCTTCTCGATTCTCTAATTTCAACATGTTGCTCATTACATGTTATTCTTGTTCCTAAAAATTCTTCAACAGTTTCATGTACATTTAAAACTTCGAGATCCCCGGATCCACTTTTGCACCAAACGATCTCTTGTATTTGGTTTCGTGTTCTTGTAAATCTGGTTGTGAAAATTATTGTCGATATCGAAAGTCAGGTTTACATTGTTCAGATCTGTGCGAACATTGCAGTGGTCTTTCATGTTACAACGCAGCGACCGTTGATGAAGATCAGTAACTAAGTGATGACAAATGAGCATGTAAATAGCGTAAATAATATAATGGTTCTGTTAGTAATTAAGAATTATTTATTTATGGAATAATCAAGAAAATATAATGCGAGAATAAAGACAGATTAGGCCAATACGGTATAAGAAGAAGAATGAGGTGTGTGTTTCTAGAGGCTTTTAAGGACCTATGATGCGTTGGAAGACTGTATTGTCATTCCATGAAGGAAACCGCTAACTTTGTGTTCAAGAAAATTTCCTTTCTTATGTCACAGCCTTATATGGGTGAATTTATAGGAAAGCCAACTATATTACAAACAAAAGGAGGTGAAATCGTTAGTTTCTGACAATTAGCGTAGTAGCTATGGGTACCTTTTTGAAAGTCCCGACATTGTCTCATACTCTTGTCCAAAAGCGTTTTACATATATATTTTGCCCTATATATGAATCTATTTCACTTCGGTACTTTATTACGTATAGGACAACGTATTTTTCTGAAATATTCGTTTTCACCACCACCGCAGTAGTACGGCCACCTGGGGCCCAGAAGTTCCAATAAAAGCGATTTTCTAAAGAAAACTTCCCGGAAATTCCTTTATTTTCTCCCTATACTACGTCACAGGCCCACGTTTAGGTCATTTGAAAACCCATTCTATTGCAAACAAACCGAGATATGAATCGTTTGTTTGCAACAATTACGGGACTAGCTACTGTTACTTTTTATAAAGTCTCGACAGTGTCTCGTACCGTGGTCCAAAAGCATATGTAGAATGTTAATAGATTGCTCCCTATTCACCAACCTATGTTGTATTGTAATGATACTTCGGGAATTTATTACGTAGTTTTTGAGATATTCGATTTCACTATCAGCTTAGTAGTATGGCTGCTTGGAGCTCAGAAATTCGAAGAAAATGTTTTTTTTTATAGGAAAATTCCCAGAAAAAATCCTTTGTTTTCTCCCTATCTTACTTCACAGCCCCACGTGTGTGCTATCTGTAGAAAGGCTATCCTATTACGAACTAAACGAGATATAAATCGTTAGTTTGTGACAATTAGAGTAGTAGCTATGAGTACTTTTGTGTATGTCTATATTTTCGTCCAAAAATTGCGGGGGCACAACGTTTTAGGGTGCTGGGGTTAAAACACCGGAAGGATTT
Organism: Lepisma saccharinum; assembly: GCA_022664845.1. Lineage (NCBI taxonomy): Eukaryota > Metazoa > Arthropoda > Insecta > Zygentoma > Lepismatidae > Lepisma > Lepisma saccharinum. Next base: position 92,875 of record JAGDQP010001210.1, on the reverse strand, counting down.
TAGGGGACTCTTGGGAAAATACATATCTAGTTGTGTTCTAACAACTGGCGGAAGTTCAGCTTGTCAGTAATTTTTCAAGACATTTTCCTTTTATTTCCTGGGTTAATATGGGACGTCCCATAAACAAATTGCCAATATGCTGCCATCTGTTGCTCTTAACTTGAATTCTTTCCACAGTTAAACTCACATGAGTGTTACCATTGTATTTCTGTACTCAACTATATATATAATGAAAGTTATCATTGTTATCCCCGTTGCCATTCAACTGAGCATTTACCAAGGCGACGTACCTGATTGGATAGCACACAGCTACAGAGATAGCTTCCATTTTTGGCGCCCTAATACATTGTTTTTGATTCGAGTAAATAGGGATAATGGGCGGAACTAAGCTGTGACGTCAGGCTACATATTCTTGGTGAACGGCCAATTCCTTACAAAGGTCTTACCTTGCTAGTAAATCTTTACGTTATCAAAATCCGAGACCTACTAATAACATAAACTAAAATATAAAAGTATCTTTTAAAAAGTAAAAAGTAAACAAATAAATAAAACACCTAACTTACTGATTGCATTGTTGTAAAGATTTTCGATATTGTTGGCTTTACTGCTGATTACTGCACATACATTATGTTCGAATAGGCATTCCACTGGAAAAGAGAAAAGTAGTTATAATCTGTTCATTTCTTGCATGTTCTTTACAGATTAAATACAATGCAAAATATTGTTTTCTTCACCTTGCATGATTTTCATGCTGTCGCACAAAAAGAAGTCAATTAGGTCTGCTTTTCTTGCAAGAGTGCGTTGCTTGCGATTTGTGTGAGTAGCCAATTGAAATGCGCGTTAGGGCTGATTTTCATTTATGCTTGCGATTAGAGTGAGTAGCCAATTGACACACTTGCCTTAAGGCACCCTATTACGTGTTCTGCGAGTAACACCTGTTTCAATTTGCTATTCACCCTAATCGCAAGCAACGCAAGCTTTCATGAAAATCCGCCCTTATACGTAGATAACGTAATAAAATACGTGTTTCAATTGACTACTCACCCACATCGCAAGCAACGCACGCTTGCAAGATAAGCAGCCCCATAGGAACTTCCATGAGTTATCATTCTGAGAAAGAAATTATCAATCCCACTTTGGTAAAGAAATTATCATCCTTACATGGTATAACTGATTCCTGTAATTAAAATTTGCATAAAATCTTGCACTGAAAATTACATGTCCAATTGCATGATTTTAAAACTTATATTAGAAATACATGGCGCCACCATAGAACTGTAAGAAGTGTTATGGCTGCTTTCCTTGGAAGCTTGCGTTGCTTGCCATTTGGGTTAATAGTCCATTGAAACATGTGTTACACGTATTTCAATTGGCTTTCCCCGTTATCGTAAGCAACGCAAGCGTTAATGAAAATCAGCCTGTACTCCGAATCAGAGAGAAGATACTCTTGTAATACCGAGGTCACACGTTGCCTGACATTATACGTGTAACATAAGTATTAGGGCTGATTTACATGCACGCTTGTGTTGCGTGCTTTGCTTGCGATTGGAGTGAGTAGCCAATTGAAGCACGTGTTTTATTACGTAATACGTACAACACGCAATAAAACGCGTGTTTCAATTGGCTACTCACCCAAATCGCAAGTAAAGCAAGCAGCGCAAGGTTTCATGAAATTCAGCCCTTAGGCAAATGTTAACATTCCCGAATGTCACCTAAATGCTATGTTCCTATGCACACAATACCATTTCAAGTGTTAAATGTTGACACTCGTTACACCCCATATAAACAACTGAACGGTGTGAACCGTGCACTGCAACTGCGATCAACAAAATTATTAAAAAATAAATAATGAGGAAAAGGAAGTGTGGAAATTTAAAAAGAAAGTATTCAAGAATCGGAAATGAAACACCCATTCAATTTTCGTATTCTGCTTATACTATAAATGTTACGTCATCGTTTAAGAAATTTAAGTGATATGAAGTATTTGAGAAAACTGTTAAAACCGCTACGAAGAAGTACATGGTTGTTAGTCACCTGTAAACATAATAGTCATTGTATAAAAATTGGCAATGCAATTCCTTTATCTTGTTCTCTGAGCATATACAATATTAGAGTTCAAATGGATACGTTATTCCATTATGTTTATCGTGCTGACGAGGAGGGTCCTCACATGTGCACCAATTAACTTGCTAACATTTTTTCAAGTTAGCTTTATTCTCGTTAGAAACTGCAAAACAAACATAATATTTATATTTATTAAATCCAATGTGCACCTGTTTACACAAAAATTAATGGTAAATCAATACTAAAGGAGGGCCAGTTATCTACACCTTTCACTCGCTAACGTATTCTTTTTTTTTTCATTTTTATGCTTGGGAATATATGGCAACTGCTCACGTTACTTTCATTACAATATTTTATCAGTAGTTATAACAGTGCTGATTACACAGCCCGTTTACGATAATAAATTCACTATATGTATTGTGTAACTAAAAAGTATCCCAAAGGATGGCGCACAAGTAAGCCAATTTCGGTAATTCTTTTTGTCGTTTTCTCAATATATTTTTAAGAAATTTTTAATGTTAATTAACTATTCTTTTAGAATGAAAGATGATGTGAATTATTTGTTATTAACTAACATTTGTTTTTATTATTATTTGATGGACAAACTCAGTAGCCATCGAAGATCGTTGTATACTTCTATATAAACCGAACGACAGGCCGTTAGAACGTGAAATAGTGGTTAAAGCTTTTGCAACAATAAAGCATCTATACGAACCACGTGATTTTATTGAACATTCCTTTTTCAGCTTCGTGTGATCACGCAAGCGACCGCTTCTCATACGAGGAATGAAACTTGTAGCGTTGGATTCATTGCAGTGCGGGTATTATTCCCTTGTTCTCCCCCTTTTCTAAAACATAACCGTAGGCGACCGTTACTCACTTAGAGGCACGGAACCTACACTCCTGAACGCTCCACAACCGGTGGGCCGCGGGTGACCATATCCCTTCGGAGGTCTGGAACCAGTAGCTCATACTACCATTCCACAACCGGTGGACCGCGGGCGACGGATCCTCTTCGGAGGCTCGGAACCAGTAGCTCATATATCTTGGTCCCTCCCTTGAGGGATAACATCCCTGGGCGACTGTTTCTCTTCTAGAGGAACGGAACTCAGAGAACGTGATATCTTCCCTTTTCAGCCTCATCACTTCTTCTCCCCAGTGTGTCTTGCTTGCCCACCGCGGTACGGAGGCTGACAACCAAACAGGACTGTTACATAGTGTAATCGTCGAACACTGGTTCTTCTTTTTCGAATTTCGATGGAGCTACTCCATTGGAATTACTTCATTGCCTCTATATTCGTCATTCTTTTATACTTGATTAGGTAAAATTTAATCTGATCTCAGCAGGTATAGCATATCGAATCCGTAGCCAATACATCGATAAAGTATGAAATGAGATGAAAAAAATAAGAGTAAGAGGGCCATGAAATGATTACAATAGAGCACACCCTAATGATCTTGTAAACTTCTAAGAAAGAGATCTATAATGTTTTCCTGGAGTGAACTTCTAAGCATTCCTTTCAATTTAACACAACCAGATTTAGAACCACATACAGAAAGCGAGATGGGTTAACATTACATTTGGGGGCAGAAAATATGTGAAATTTACAGGATGTATGTAAAATTTCCAACGTGTGTGGAAGTGCTGAAACGCAAAATATAACAAAGTTTTCAGTCATGGGACTGCAAAACATGAACGAAAGTACGTAGGATTATTTATGTTTCAGGCTTCAGGCAGAGCAAATGGTATGAGTGTTAAACGTGATCTGTGCATTGCGTACAAAGAGAAAACTAACTTGACTTGTTCTAACCCGTCTTAGCAGCCTGGAATTGAATTTGAAATTTTAAGGCTTTTGGGCAACTTTGGCTTAGGTCGGATGGATGGCGATGGGTGAATTGGTAGAATGAAGAAAGTAGGTGAAAAAGGGATAACTCTAGAAAAACTCAAGCACACGGTGTTTGTCCACTACTGAGCCCACATGGCAGGAGTAGGGATCGAACCGACGATCCCAAGCTTAGCATTCTCGACAATGTGTCCGTGATTTATGTGGCAAAATATTTGTAATTCATAACAGTAAGTGAACTATTACTAACCCTCCGCATGCGACCATGTTTCTGTGTCGATCGAGTACGTATTTAACGAAACGATAATAATACACAAATGTTTCTAACATTTACTGGGTTACTGGCTCTCCCTAGGTGTTTATAGATGTGTCTGTGTGAATTATTTACAAGGGAATGGGTTATCGAGAGGGTACGTATGACTCAATACCTAACAGAAGCTGGAGTCTCAAAGGTAAACTAGGACTTGCCGGGTGCTCAGAAATTACTATGAGCCCTCTTTATCGAGTATTAATTACGGTAGTGACACATGCATAGAAGAAAAAATAATTACTACAATACAATACAATTACTACTTAAATATCGAGCATCCCAGCAGAATAACATCGATCTTAGTAGACCTATTTCAACGATACCTTTATATCAATAGTTTAGGCCCAAACAGTTTTCTAGAAGTAATATATTGCGAACCCTTTGAACGTACGTACAGAACGTTTGTATTTCAGTTAACAAATGTATTTATTGCATACTATTTATACGGTAATAATTGTTCCCCTCTTCCAACCACTAGTCTTGAAATGTAAACAATCACTTTCACCATCTACAGTTGTCTGCAAGGTTGCACGAATTGAGGGTTGTTATAGCAACATGGGAAATTGAAGTCAGTTGATAACTAAATAATGATTTTATATTTAAAAGGAAAACAGTTGTACTTGATTGTTTAATTGAATTTAAATTAGTTCATTGTTTAGTGTAAAAGATTTAAACGAATTTATTAACAATGCAATGAGATATGTTCTGTTATGTTTGTGAGTGCTGTTCGTGGTAGAAGTGTCGTTTGAATAGTGGAATATAGAAATATATTTGTAAACGCATGTTTAAATACAACTGCATGTATGAGTTGGAGTTACACAATAAATTGCTCGGTTCTAGTGTACATCTTCTCTGAAAGAATCTAATGTTCTTAAAGTATGATAAGCTTTGTAGTGAGATATGATAATAAGTGGAAGTTAACCCTGCATTTTTAGTGGCGCAGACGATAAAAGATTCCGAGAACATTTGTTCACTAGGCGATGAATATGGCTCGTAATAATCAGGCAGTTAACATAGGAATAAAATACGATAATATAGAAACAGTTGTAACAGCCTAGTTGCTGTTCCATTTTTATTTTTTATTTTTCTCCCCTTTTATTTTCTTAGTCTCCGTTTTGTTTTCTTTCAGTGTGTTCTCTTTAGCTCATTCTCTTTGGTTGGTTTTAGACTCTTTGAGCGTTTTCCGCTTGGATTTTTCTTTGGATTTTTATCGTTATCCATCCAGGTTTTCGTTAGTCACGCAGCAATGACTTGGATCTAACGCTTGTTTTTGATTGGCCCTAGTCAATGCTTCGTGACTTGTTTTTTGCTGATTGGTGTGAATCAGCCTTCTTCTCCGTTTGCTGGGAGAACTGCTCTCCCACGCCATGTTAGTTTAGTTCCAATTTTTAAACCGAAGCGACCAGATGCATGGGCTTTCCATCACCTGTACTTCCTAAGCCCTGTCTACGAAAGGTAGATGTAAAAACTAAATTTAACTTAATTTTCGATGATATTTCGATTGATTTCGTCCGTTCCGGAAAATTACTTTAAATCATATTAAGAAGAATAAAAAACCGATACAAGTGCTAACAGGACTTTTTCGTCATCATTTCGAAATTTTCACCGTGTTAAATTATATATTTTGTTTTGAGATTATTTATTAATATGTTCGATATGTTCTAAATTTTAGTATGGGGCCGCTATTGACCGAATTCTTGCATTATAAATATCGGTCCGTTAGGTTTCAATAATCAAATGCCAATTTCTCGTCTCCCGTTTTTCCATATCTATTCGAAATTCCCGGTTAGCCATGTTTGACAGCTACCGCATATTTTTCTTACTTGATCAAATTAGCAACATGTCTGCTCGATTATTTTGCGTACCGTTTTGATGCTAAAAGTAAATTATAATTTATTCAACATGGTTCGATAACTTTTGGTTTCAACTCCAGCCACTATTCTCCAATGAAAAATCATATTTTATAACAATATTTTGTATTTCCAAAATTTATTCAGAACGTCTTTTGTATAACGTAGTAATCGTCTGTAATGACGTCACAAAAATATTAAGGTTAAAGTGATTCTTTAATTATCATGCATTTTGGACTAGAACTTTTTTCGTGTAAGTAATACTGTACTAAAACTTTTCCAAATTGTACAACAATATTTCGGAAATAATTTGTGAAAACATCAACGAAATTTGTTAATAATTACAGAAATTATGGACATTTACGTGTGACTACATAACTTTCAGTTCGACTTAATTCATGTATACCAGCGATTCAAATTTGTTTGTTTTACAATGCAACAGTAATTCTGTTCAGATTCTGATAAAATTATCATAGCCGAAAGCGTGAAATATGTACATTCTAAGCAATAAATTGAAATTCTGAAATTTTTATATTTCTTCGAAAACAATCTTAGAGTTTATGTTCAGTGAACGTAGTGTAGAAACCTCTCAGTTAACCAGGTACGATATAAGGCATTAGTTCATAATCCTCGTACAGTGTTTGGTAATATTTAAAATGTGCAGTGAGTTATTTAATGTTTAACTTAATATCTATTGGAAATTAGCTATGAATTGTTACGTGAAGTTGACAGCAATTGATACTCATTATTTCTGTGTTTCGGTAAACCTATCGTTTTAAGTGATGTTATTTTAATTAGATTAGATCGGTTCATAAATCCGTAGACCAGTGGTAGGATTCTTTCGCCAGCTGAGAAGTGATGACTTGGGAAAGGAACTATATATTGAATTTCTGGTTATTTCTGCGTTGAAATATGAAGTGACTCCAGCATGTGATTTGTGTTAATATATAAATATTATTTGCGTTTTGCGTTATGACACTACGTTTGGATTGAGTTGCGACCGTCATTCGTTGTGTTCGTTCGTCTTTATTTCAGGAATTGCGATTCCAGACTACAGGTGTGGGCCCTACTAAGGTAAAGGTAAGACATGGTCTTTTGCCACCCTGTAGACTTCGAAGTGAGTAAAGACATAGTATGAGTCACATATGAGTCGTTTTGCGTATTATCGTTTAAGATTATTTCCCAAGTAAAGATTTGCGTTTTTCTTTCTTAATCTGTCGCTAATCTGAACCAGCTGGTACTTCTGAGTATGAACTGACGATCTAATTAAAAGATTGGAGGTGTCGCCTTACCGGTATTTCCTCCCTCGATCTAAATTATTTTTTTTACAGTGATCACAAGGATCTGGAATCCTCTTTCCCAGATATTCTTAAATCTGGAAGGCATTTCTGCGCCGCTCGTCTGGGGTGCAGAAAATGTTTGGAGCTAGAGGTTAGGTTAGATGCGTTGCGTGGGTACTCTAAGCTCCTGGCGACCCTATTTGTCTGTGTGATCCACTTTTGGGATCATTAGGTCTGTTGTTGTCCGTTTCACAGTGTTTGAAGTAGATACAAGAAAGTAAGTTGCAATCTTAAGGTAGCAGGAGATCAGAAATTGAAGGTTGTTGGGACACTACTGACCTTAAAGGATCGATGGGTATTGCTACCCATAATAGTTATAGAAGAATCTCTGAAGCAGCCAATTTTAGGAAGATCATGGATGGATATATTGTGGCCTTTTTTGGAGAACTACAATTTCCGTTGTGGAAGAGAAAATGGAAATTAACACTATTCCAGATAGTTTTAGTTTGAAAACGCCGCAATTAAGAGATAGAATACGAGAGGGATTTAAGGAAGCTTTTGAACAAGATATTAATACTCCTATTAAATTATTTGGTTTATTTACCGGTGAAGGAGAATGCAGATTCTGTTTTTCGTTGAGCGTATGAGGTACCATTTCAATTTAGAGATAAGGTGGAACAGGAGTTGAGAAGTTTGCAAAAGCAAGGAGTTTTAGTGTCGATAGAACATGTAATGGGCTACTCCGTTAGGTACTATGAAGAAAAAAATAATGATGTAAGGCTATGCTTAGATTTGAAAACTACACTTAACAAGGTGACGAAGAAAGTTTCATATCTGCATCACTGAAGATTTCAGTGTTGATAAAGTCATAACAGTCTGTACCAACCTTTTGTCCAGTCATGATATGTTCTGCTTCATCTTTTGTATCTTTAACTCTCACTTTTTTTTTATTTTCCGTAAAGAAATGCCATTATCGTTTTTGAACTTTTGAATGAAAGTTTACGAAGCACTGAAGTTTTCAAGATGATATTCTTTTGCAGCTTGCAAAGAACACAAGCACAAATGAGGTGGAAGAGTAGATGGATATACAATTCCGGAATGCTGAAGCAGTCAACAAGGGCCGTCCGAGAGTCCCAATCCTTCACTTGATTTCACACCCCTAGATTTACATCTTTGGAGTTATCTGCAAGGCAGTGCATTGTGAATAATCAATGAACTACACAATTTCCAACGGTGTCTCCCCCCCACCCAAATATATACCACTTTGCACACATGTAGAATATAAAGTCACAATATTGATGGGCATGAATAAAGATAGATAAAAACTGACTTCATATTTGGATTTCTTGAAACAAACTAGCCTAAAACCGTCGAGAACATCCCGCAAGAAAGCAGAAAACAAAAGCTATTTTAGTGACCTAACGCAACTAGGCCCCTAAAATAGTCCAAGGCTCAACACAACTGCCCACTAGTTACCATTTGACACGAAATTTGAATGAGCCCAACTGATTTGACTATTCCCTAAAGATTGCTGAAGCATTGGATCAAATATCAAACTTTAACTTCATCTGCAATTACTTTCTCACATATACATAAATTAACACTTTGCGGACTGAAATAGCGAAAGGTTAGGAACCTTTCCATCAATACCACAGTGATGGTAATCTACCTACATCATAATGGAACCCTTGACACAAGAAATATCTGGTAAAAGTGTAATTAATTTTTACTTGAAAATGACAAATGCAAGGCAAAAAGACTGATTGCCGAATTTTCGTGGGGAAAAAAGTTTCCGAAGAGAATCTCATGAACATCAAAATGAGCATAGAAGATGCTGTTAATTTCACATGAGAAAAAGGTAAAGTAATATTTACAGAAAACTGCCTAAGAACAGAGACAAGATTTCACATACTTATTTCCCAAAAGTTACTTTACTTCTTGCTTTCAAAACGTGGTAGACATTCTGTATCCAAGTTAAATCAAAATTTCCACAGTTACTGAAGAGTGCTACTGGGCAGCAATTTAATTTGATATTTTCAAAACGTTGCTAAAACATTTCGTATGTAATTTCCATTTTTCAAACTTCACACAGCTTAACCTCTGTTCTGATAATAAAATCTTGCTATACTATGGTTGGGTTAGGTATTAATTAACAACACGAATTTCTATGAACATAAATGGCTTACGGCTGCTAACGCAACGAAGAAGCTTTGACTTTGCTGGTTACCGGAATAAAAGAGAATCGATAAAATCTTACGTTTGATAAAACGGACATGTAGAAATTTCGTGCAATTTTAAACATACCAGTTTCCGAAAAGAGGAAACAAAAACGCTGAGTGGAAAAATAACGTACATTCTGAAAGGTAGCATCAATCATAGTGCAAGGTAAAACATTCAACGTATACGAACCAAAATCTAACGTGCTGAAATTTAGCTATCTGAACGTAGGTGAAACAGACTTGGGTTTCTGGGAGAGAAAGAGGAATTTTAAGACATTAATCATACATTACCTGATAGAAAAACGACCCCGGCGCCTAGCAAATTAGGCGGACATGACCACACATACTTTCACTACTAATGCCACCAACCACTGACATACTGGACATTTTCTTAAATCACTTTCACACACAGAAGAAATGGGCTTAGCGCCACAAATGATATAGAATAATAAGAAAAAACAATGCACACCACATATATAATAGAATCACCTCACACACTGCTGAACCACACTAATATTTTCCGTTGCACACTTCCGGGGGCATCCAATGTGGACGATGAAAAACACCAATTGCATAAATCAACTTTCAGCTGCTACCACGAAGAAACTGGAAAACCGCTACCCAAAAACGATATCTTTATCAGTCGAGGCTACTTAATATGTCAATTAAACCTTTAAACATTTGGCTGCATTATAACTTTGATTTCTATATAATTTTCGGAGACAGACTTATTATGCACCTTTTCCTCCGTCGACTTCCATGTTTTAAACTACTGACTGGCCTCAGCCAATCAGAGAAAAGGATCAAACCAGACGACTCGGAGCGAAAGGGTTTAGTCAATTAGATTCTTAACGTAGTAAAACAACATTCAGATCTTGTTTGTTTTGGAAAATTTTAAACGAAAGAAACTTTGTTGACTAAATAAGGTAATAAAATATGCAAAAATATTAAGTAATGAAATGGAAAAACAATAAAAATTAAATCCCGCCAACACAACAATTAAAGAGAAAAAATGAATGGCCATTGTCATCTGGACAAATAAAACTCTTTGAAGAAAGCAGAAGCCGAAAAATATCGCAAACAAAGCACGAACAAAAATGATGAGAGGGTCAGATATGTTGCGACCAAGCGAATATTTATTATTATTTATGTTAAATAAACTGATTTTCAAAATCCTGATTTATTCTTATGTAATTTAAAAACTTTATGTTTGTTATTGAATAAGGTTTTTGAAGGCTTGTCATGGCCTGTCGGGCATTTTTTATCACTCACAGTGCAGTGAAAAACTGGGCAAAACCCCAAAAATCAAAGTTCCCAAGAAACTTTTTAAATAAACCAGGAAGAAAGTGAATAGGTGGACCTATATGGAACAACTTTGCTTCGATAGAAACTTCCACTTCAGTTTCCAATACCGACCTCCAAACTATGAGGTTGTGGAAGCACGTTGAAAGTCTGTGTTTTGAAATCAAACCACAAGAAAGCTCTCGATTGATTTTCCTATAGATCCGTCCTGTACCGAGTAATGAATGAGTATGTTTTCATATGTAGCTTGTTGTCTATTGTAATATATCAACAACTGGTGTTTCTTGTAAATGTTCTATTGTTGAAAGGTTGAAATGCAAGTATGTCAAAAGCAGTTATGTGAATGTTATGTTTACTTTTCGATGAGCGTTAAGTTTTCTTTCGGCTTCCAACCACTTCCATCTAGATTAAGGCTATTGAAGTATGTCACTTCTGCCTTTTTCAGGAGCTGCAAACAAAAGTTACGCAAAGTTGCGCGGTTTCGGATAATAACAGATGCATGCAAGTGTTGTAATCACTATTGTACCAAAAATCTCAATACTTCGAGAACCGATGGCCCAGAAACACAAAAGAAATACGTTGTCCCCATTGTGCTTAACCTTCTGAAAGCGATGAAAGAACCTGAACCAGCGTCTTCTGCGGATGGGTCAGACTAATGTCTTATCACGATGGTGACTTCGTTGGGACGTAATTCCATATCCTTGGCTTGCTTTTTTCCCTTTGTGTCCGCCATATTGGATCCGCCATTTTGAATTTTACAATTTGGATATCAGATTCGTATTCAGCGACCTCAAAAACTTTTATATATCAAGTTTCATGGACATCGAAACACAACTTCCTATTTTCGTCAGATTTTCAGGGTTTTTGGACCACAGTGAAGAATATAGATTCAATGAAAAATTAATCTCTGAAGAATAATCTTGCACATATTTGCTCCATTTTTTTTAATTTAATGTTTGTGGTATTTTGGAACGGAATATACGTAATTACTTCGTATGCAAAGTGAAGCAACCCTGCGTACTCAGCGAATTTCAAATTAAATTACAAAATACTGTTTATTAATATAATGTTCTTCATTTGATCTATACCAAGTGTGTAAACATGAAACCTGAATTTGTGCATAGACGGCGTTAGCTGTCACTGTGGTTACCGTAAAACTGCGTCCTTGGCGCCACTTGCCTATTTTGACTGCTGATAACGATTTGCAACTCACAACCAGACAAGTTTCATGTCATAGTGTAGTGTTTAATAGCGTTGAACATGGCGCAGTTTGTACCTACAAACTACGATGTGCGGACAGCATTGATTTTTCGTTAACATTTGAAGAAAACTGCTGCAGAATCGCATCGCATGCTTGTCGAAGCTTACGGTGATCAATAGGGAACAGAACTTTATGTGCTAAAAAACTAAGAAATATTTATTTATTTATGTGCCATAAATTTTGAAAATATGTGATAAAACCAGAAAAATATGTGACAAAAATAAAGATATTTCGTAACAGAAACTTAAATATTATGTGTATTGTAAACTCTTAAAAGTCAGTTTTGAAATGCTGACCTCTTAGCGAGCTATTCTTTGGAAACATTGCAGTGGACCACCATAGTTTTCTCCAAGTTCTCCCATTGTAAATTTATGACGATTATCTCTAAAAAAAAAAAGCATCTTATATTGCGAGAAAGATCGGTCCACGTCAAAAGAAACAATTCTCGCATATTTGAAACACGAAATTTCACTAACACTGAAATTGACCACATCTTCCTCCACTTCTCCTTCCAAAACACATGCAATTTTACACAATGTTTGAAAAACCTTTTTTTTTCTTTTTCTTTTTTCAAAAATGTCTGTAAATTTAGACATTAGCACTTGTCCGTTAGCTCCAGTAAGTTCTTTCAGTTTCGTTTCTACTATGCGGATTTCACCCACTGAAGCTGACAGAGTGTTCGATGACGATTCAAGCTTTTCTATACAACGAGAAAGAAAGGACAGGTTTGTTGAAATGAATGCTAACTCGAGTTTTACGGAGGGATCTTTAACAGTTCTTGCAGAATTTCTATAGTCGATGCTTCGTCTTTGTCGAGATCATTTACGACAGATACGAATTGTTCAGAGTTCTGGGCATAATACTCAACGGCATCCAACCAAGTGCTCCATCGCGTAACTACAGGAGCGGGTGGAAGGAGAATCCCAGGGCATTTTTGATTAAAAATGTCTATTCTTTGAGGTGACGATAAAAGCTTTCTTTCCATTTGAAACTAGTTTATCGACCTTGGGATAAAGAACTCTTTATCTTTTCACATATTCTCTGCAACGCATGAGCCACACAGGTAACATGCACCATTTTTGGGGGAGCTAACGGCAAGGCATATTGCAGCTTTTTTCATGTAAGCTGCAGCATCTGTAACAAGAAGAAGAACATTGTTAAATTTTATGCCTTCTGGCCACAATAGATGGATTGCTTCGTTGAAAATCCTTGCTATCGTTACATGTGTAGCAGCAGATAGCTCTTTACACACTAGCAAATAACTTTCCGTCAACACAGTTTCGTCATCATTACTTAGCACTCCTACAATCACGTTTCCCATTTTTCTGCCACTGGAGTCTTTAGTTTCGTACATACATACCCAAATGTTTTGATGCGCACATTCCGAGCAAATATGTTGTAAAGTTTGCTCGTAACACCTGTGCAAATAAGCTTTTCGCAGTGTTGATTCGTCAGGCGGTTCAAAGTTCGTATATTTCATGAGAAACTTTCGTAATTCAGGGTTCTTTTATTTGAACAGTGGAATATCTGCGGATACAAAAGCTCTGCACAAGTCCATTGAAAAAGCGAACAATTTTGACGGTTCACCAGAACTAGACGCAATTGGTTGACCGATAAATGCCTGTATCTTGCTCAAACGTGAAGCAGCAGCAATATGCTTCTTGCTCTCCAAATGCTGCGTAATTTGTGAACGTTGGTCAGCCGCGACAGATTTACCACACGGTTGGCAAAATAGTACTTTGTCATCAGTAGAAAACACATCCTTATATTCGTCACAGAACTTCTGCAAACGAGATGAAACACTTGCCTTTATTTTAGGCATTTTACAGTATGAGAAAACACACACACACTGTGATGAAGCACCACAGTGTGTGTGTGTGTGTGCTCAACACAACACAATAAACGAAAAGACACGTCGTGGATTCAAAGCCCTGCAATGTTGTAACTGGCTTGTGGCTGGGTAGAATTTCCCACAACTGGACCTTACGTGTAGATTAAAGTAAGGCGCCAGAAGTCTGCCAGTCAACGTGCTCAAAGACAAAAGAAACCTGACACACTCGATCTGAAAGAGGTGTGGGAGAATAAGCATTTTTTCTTTCGAAGATTTCGATGTAGCAGGCCTCAATGAGCGATTTTATGTTTTTAAAACGAAAATTCTTAAAATATGTATTTACATACGGAAAACTGGATAATATGTGTTTTCATGTCAAATAAATTGCTGTGGTGACATAAAAGGATATGATCAACTCTATCTCATTGCAGAAAAAACATTTATTTACCTAAAAATCCGTTCCCTAGTAATCATGCTCTTGGTGAGTCACAATGCTATGCGTGGTTTACAAAATTTAAAAGTGGCGATTTTGACGTGAGAAACGAAGAACGTGGAAGACCACCGAAAAAGTTTGCAGACAGCGAATTGCAAGCTTTGTTGGATGAGGATGACGCTCAAACGCAATAACAACTCGCGGATCAATTAAATGTGACACGAGAAGTAGTTTCCATATGTTTAAAAGCCATGGGCAAGATTCAGAAGGTGGGAAAATGGGTTCCACATGCATTGACTGAACGACAGCAGGAAAACCGAAAAACCACTTGCGAAATTCTACTCGCCAGGTACAAAAGGAAATCATTTCTCCATCGAATTGTGACTGGTGACGAAAAGAGGATCTATTTCGAGAATCCTAAGCGTAAAAGATCATGGGTAACTCCAGGAGAACCGGCGACATCGACTGCAAGACCAAATCGCTATGGACGGAAGACAATGCTTTGTGTTTGGTGGGATCAGAAGGGAGTGATCTATTATGAACTGCTGAAACTTGGCGAAATCGTTAGTACCCAACGTTACCAACAACAAATGATCGATTTGCATCAAGCTTTGCGTGAAAAACGGCCAGAATATGACTAAAGACAACATAAAGGGATTGTGCTTCACGATAATGCACCCTCCCACACAACAAAACCGGTCAAGGAAACGATTGCGACGTTTGGCTGGGAAATTCTTCTGCATGCGGCTTACTCACCAGATTTTCACTCATTTGCATCCATGGGATACGCACTTGCTGACCAGCGCTTCACATCTTACGAAAATACGAAAATTGCTTGATGACTGGTTTGCAGCACAAGAGGCACAGTTTCTTTGGTCTCCACACATTGCCGGAACGATAGCAGAAATGTATAGCTAGCGATGGCCAATACCTCGAATAAAATAGTTCTTAGCATTGTCATCCAATCACTGTGTCTTTTCTGTACATAAATTCCGGTTTCATATTTACGCACCTGGTAGTCTGAGTTTCATTTTTTACTAGATGGCAGTCAAGTAGTAAGTGTACAGGACGTGGTTCACGAAATCGGTAACAGGGTCGTAACTCAGTTTCTAGTGCGCAGGAATCTTTGGAACAAAAAATGTTCATACCTCAGTGTATGTGCGGTATCACGTGGTGATGCTTCTGAAATCAGGGACGTCTCGGGAATACCTCTACGTTGGGAAGGGGGCAACTTCAAAGTTTTAAATGGCAACTGGGGTTGATTTTGCTTTCTTTGAAACAAACATGAAATTTTGAACATTTTCTGCGGAAACATGTTTAAAAGTCTTCAGTTACAAGAGCTACTTGCTAAGTTAACTGTTGATCTACCAGTTAACTCTTGTAATGATCAAACGTTACTAGATATAAAAAATGTTTCAAAAGTAAAATCAACCAGTTTTTCTATTTAACATTTTGAAATTTGCCCCCCGCAACAATATTCCCAGGACGCTTCTGTTTTTTTTAAACTTTCACCTTTTGATTCCGCATATCCCGTTTAGTATTCCACTTTAGTTTAGAACCTTTTTTTACTGTTCCCTCTGAGTTACAGTGTGTGAAAAATACCGAAACCCCTCTACATCATGTTAATTTCGACCACCAATCAGGTCTTCTAGCTGAAAAGCGGTATGAGCTATCGAAAAGGGTTTCCTCTAAATGTTCAAAATTTAGCGACTGTTTCAATGGGGCAAAATCAACCCGTTTTGTCATTTAAATTAAAATGGTCCGTTAAAATTTTGAAGTTTCTTCCCGAGACGCCCCTGATTTAAGAAGCATCACCACTTGATTCCGCACATGAGATTTGGTATTATATTTTTTTGTTTCAAATATTTCTGTGCACTAGGAACTGAGTTATGGCCCTGTTACGGATTTCGAGAACCACCCTGTATATGTTTTTTTTGAATTAATACCCTAAAAATTTAATTTTGTTTAAAAAATAATTTTCGCCCATAAACCAATAGAACAGTGTTATAAGAAGCCATATCGCAAAATTTTATTAAGATATTTGCATAAATAAGCAATATATATAAAATATTTAATTATCCTCCATAAGAATAACATTGGATAACATACTGTGTTTTGAACTTTCATTTCTCGGGAACTAGTTGATGTAGGATACAAATTCAAACTATTAAATTATTTGTTTTTGTTTTTAAGCTCTTCCCAATCGTATAATCATAAATTAGATTATTTAATAAAGAAATAGTGAAAAATTGAAAACATTTTGGAGGGAGAAATTGCGCCAACCTCCCCCTTCGGATGGTCGAATTCAACTCGATCTGGATAATGTTAGGCCGCTTGCAGACTACGCGCGCCGCATACCGAAGATCGTGCCAACACTTTCGCCGCTCAATGACCAACGGAGAAAACTTGTTCATTCATTTACGATTTGATCATTTTGTAAAGATGGATGTTAAGCAAAGTTTGTTGCGTTTGTACTTGCTTCATTTACAGCGCAAAAAGCGAAAGACCAGAAAAAGGAAATGGGTTCACCCATTGAATATTCAAAGCTGGGGCTTTTGTTTTATTATGTAATGAATTGAGAAGTGATGAAGGCAAGTTTTTAATTATTTTAGAATGTCAATAGCTTCATTCAATGAGCTTCTGAACAAAATGTAATGACAAATTCAGAGAGAAAATACCCATACCTCCAGCTGAAAGACTTGCTCTAACTGTAACGCCGTGGACGACTTTGAAGGGAGTCGCAGTCAGCGGTGGCCGTCGACGGCGTAACGCCACTCTTGAGTAATATGAAGAGCTCCCTCCATTTACGTTAATGTTAATCACACATCATCGCCGTCGGCGGCATAGTCTGAAAGCAGCCTTACTTTACATGTCTCTACCAAATTTTATGAAAATCGTTATTAATTTTGGCCGTGATTTGGGGTCAAATACCTCTCTGTAGGACGATAGAAACTTTTGTGCGTTTATGGGAAGACTGTAATCGGAAAAAGTAAGGCAAGAAAATGGTCTTCTCTTTTCAAACAAAGGCTATTTTGGTGTGATTGATTCTCCTTGCATAGAAAGACTGTTTAAACGCTTTAATATTCAATGATCCACGTCAATCTACACAACTCAAGAATTGGCAAATGACAGTGAACAAAATAAGAGTGATAATAAGGATAATGAGTGTGATAGGGATGGAAACTCTGTGAAGAAAAGTTGTATCGTCACCAGTTTAGAAACAACTAATTAAATTGAGGTTACAGATATCAAATTTGAAGTAGGGGTGTCAACGGCTCGCTCAGCTTGACTCGTGGCTCGAGCCGATCTGAGCCGAGACACGGCTCAAACCGAGCTGGTCCGAAACGAGCCTCGGCTCATACCGAACCGAGCTACGGCTCAGTCTGAGCCTAGCCGAAACGAAACGAGGGAGCCGAGCCCAGACGAAACGAATCTTCCCTGTAACCGAGCCTAACTGACCTGAGACGTGGTTTACACCGAGACGAGGCCCACTCATCTAACCGAGCTGATAACATCTACTAGTACTAATTAGTGATTAGTGTTGACATTCCTTGACACTAAGAGCAAAACATCAGTTAAAAGCGTGTTAAGATTACCTATCACCTTTTCTATAATATTTTTCATTCTTTTATAACGCTTCGGAATAACAAAACCATAAATCGTTCATCAAAAGGCCATATTACTAGCTACTGCATGGGTATTGCCATGATTTTGCGCATTATAATAATAATATATATATATATATATATATATATATATTTCGAACTGAGGGTTTCGAGTCAGGGATGTCAACGACTCGCTCGGTTTGGCCCTACCGAGCCGAATCGAGTGAGGGCCCGTAGTCTTAATCTTGAACGAAGATTACTAACTCGAACGTAAGTTTAGATTAGGTGATTGATAATCTGGAAAGTCACTGAAGTACAGCCGGTAAACAAGTACCGAACGTGTGAACGTAATCTAGCTCTAGCTCGGAGATTAAGCTCGCATGTAACAGTTCTAGCTCGGAGCTGAAGTTATTGACCAAAGTAAATTGAATTTTATTTATGGCCTTATGCATCAGACCGGCCAAAGTAAGTATTAAAGAAGAAACAATTAGATGATTGGCTTTTCGATTGAAATGTATTACACAGCGTAACACAGACCAACAATTATCCACTTACATATATGGTGATTCGACATGCATTTATACTATTTCATGAACGCTCTGCTGTAATACTTTCAATTTCTCTTCCCAAATATACGAGGGGGGACCCAAGATAAACCGGAGTTTTGTGATAAATGTTTGTGTATTTTTGCGGGTGTTACAAATTGAATCTCCTTCAAAGTACTGTTCATTTGATGCAATGCACCGGTATAAACGTGTTTTCCTTCAAAACAGTCTTGAAACTCTTTCAAGGTGATGCCTTTTCGTCGTTTTATCTTCAACTCTTGCACGTCCACAAAACGTTTTCCTTGGAGGACTTTTTCCATTCAGGGAATTAGAATGATGCCGCATTGAGCAAGATCAGATGAATATGGTGGGTGAAAAAGCTGGGTCATATTGTTTACGGTTAAAAATATTCTCACACTCAAGGTTTTGTGTGCTGGTAAGGCACAAATTTTCCTGCAACTCTTTTAAGTTGCGATCCCTCAGGATTTTCAGTTGCGATCCCTCAACAATCGGGGACGAAATCCTCTGGTACCAGGAAAAATACCAGGAACCCTTCCCCCTCCCCTGGCAAATCGAACACTGCCTCAGTCGATATCAGATGGCAGGAACTCCAGGACACGCCTGACAAATCAACAAGTTCGTCAACAGTTTAGCGACGGTATTCCAAAATCATCTCACGAATTCTTGCGAGGTCGGTCTACAAGTGACAATTCACCATTCTTCAAGGTAGAAAAACACTTGTAAACTTGTGGTTTCCCCAGAACAGGTTCTTTATAAGCTGTTTCAAGCATTACAACGAACAGTTTTCTCTAACAGAAAACCAAATTTCACAGCCGTTCTTGTTTCCACTCTGTCTTCAGGCATCGTAGAAATTGCCGAACAAGGCAGCTGAAAAATCCCACGTGTAACCACGACTTCACTTGACAACTCTTGTCGGCAACACAGGCAGACTGATACATGGGTCCCCGCAAGAGGCATTTAGCGGAAGAAACCTGTACTACAATGGACCCGCTCACCAGAGCACAATTCCGGTTTCTTTTGAGTCCCCTCTCGAACACAGACAGCAGACAGCACTTTTATTTAATTACGCTATAATATATAAAAAGATTCGCCATAATATTTCTGGTAGTCAAGAACATAAACTAGCCAAACAGATGAAAAGATAAAAGAATATAATTTAATGCAGTTTATTTTTTTGTTGGGAAAGGGGTTCACTAAAAATTAGTTACACTCGATCTTTGGAGATACTCTATTGTAGTAATTAATTGACATGGAAGCTCACAATAATCAAATTTAATTGTCATGGATATTCTTGCTGGCTACTAGCTATGCTAAAGGATAAGGTGGTAGTCTGTAAAATTTTTATGTACAGAAGAAATATTTGTGCGTGTTTGGGTGAATTGTCCAGTCTTCCTGTTTCACGAACAAAACAAAAGGGAATATGAACAGTAAAGATTTTCGTATATTTAAATCTTCCAAGTAAAGAGCAATATTTCTTAATTTCCGAAAGATAATAAACAATACGTTATGGACACAGACAATGCACTACGCATTGAAAAATCTAAAGACAAAGTATGTGGTATCTGTTTTCAAAAAACAAAGAAACGAAAGAACTCCCGACAGCGACGTTTTGGTATCCTTCCAAATTGCAACCATTCATTTTGTCTATCGTGCATCAGGAAGTGGAGAAAATCGAAGATGTTTCCAAATGACGTTGTTAAATCCTGTCCCATGTGCAGAATAAAGTCCGACTATATTTGTGCTAGTACCTACTTTGTGGACAATAAAGAAGAGAAAAAAGAGTTGTTTGATAACTATAAAATGGCAGTGAAAACAAAACCGTGCAAATATTTCACCAGGAAACAAACATGCCCGTTTGGATACAGATGTTTTTATCAACACCAGCCGAAAGAGCAACTCGGTGGTATTATTTCTGGAGATGACTACCAAGTGGGAGGGCTAATGACTTGCCTTTTCTTCTATTGTATTTTTGCATTAATAATTTGTGAAGTTTTCGACATATATTGAAGTACCTGTTTGTTTTAAGAGGAAAAATGTAAGCAGTAATCTACTGCAGATAAACTCTGCTTGTTTTTTTAAAATAATTATTATATGTAGTGTTAATAGCTTAAAATTAAATTAGTGATTTGATATAATGTTAGTTATCATTTATAAATGCGAGATTTCTATCCCTATTAATGTCTGAAGAACATTATATCACGTAATCTTCTCTTCGTAATAATTCTGTTTCGTCTATCTACGTCACTTTCGTTGTTTCGTTCGCTCGCTCAGTGAAGTTATAGAATTAGATCTATTGTAAGTATACGTCTATGTCATCAATTTAATTTTGCACCGTTTATTAGTTTCTTTTCATGTTTATAGATAATCACATTTTCGTATAAAATTGCTGTAGTCCAATCGGCAAGACTTCAGACAGAGAGACGGGCATTCGAATCAAGGATGTTCTAATAGGGGATATGAGATTTTGCCAAGAACATGAAGCCAAAGGTCCCAGTAAGACAAAAGTTCCGCCCAGTTAGCCCACTTACTCCAATCAAAAACATTGTTTTCATCTAACAAAGATGGCAATATGCTCTCTAGTTGTTCGCTAACCAATTAGGTACGTCGCCTTAGTCGATGCTCACTTGTTTTTTGGCTTCATTCTTTTTCTGCGCGTGAGATAGCTGCAAGAAAATCCTCTACTAGAACTTTTCTGCAACAATACCTATTCCAGTATTTATTTATTCTACAGTATTTTGGGGCTGTGGAGGAGACAATCCATTTTACATTGTTTGTCTGCGATTTGTTCCACAATTTTAGTCATGAAGATGACTGATTTTTTTCAATGGTGGATAGTGTATTGGAGGGGAAAAAATAATTTTAAAAAAGCTTTTTAAAGGCATACTTTTCTTAAACAATTCGTCCTGAAACGTAAAAAAAAAAAAAAAAAAAAATGTTTACGCATAACTAAAAAGAAAAGCGTAGGACGCGTTCTCATTACACAGTCACTTTATAAATTCTTCAATTGGCGCGTCCCATGTTTTTCTTTTTAGTCATGCACAAATAAAATTATTCTTTTACTTTTCAGTAAGAATTGTTTAAGAAAAGTATATCTTTAAAAAGTTTCTTTTATTTTTCGAGTTATTTCGGTGTTCGGTACTTTTTCTCAAGCTAATATATTGTGACCCAAATCCTAAAGTGCTCTGCAACCAGTCGAAACCAAACATCGTTGCAGGCTAGTACTTATTTTAGGATAAAGATGTCCATATTAAAAAGATATTAAAATATGCTTTTAAAATACATAAATATTTAGAAATATACGAAGGTAACAATGCAAAATTGTATTGTCACCCGACTTACGTCACTGTGCAAAATTCCATCATTCTATGACGTCAGGAAATTAGTTAAATTAACGTTCCGAAATTTGAGGACACCACGAACCATTATGAAGTGTGAACTAAAGAAAACAATGTAAAAATAGTACCGTGGCGAATTCTCGGGATAGATATGGTAGACACTGTCTTCCCAATTTTTTTAAATAAATAAATTTAATTACTATTGTATTCATTGCTAATAAGCTTTAATTTGATTTCGACTTTCATCATCAAAATATAAGATCCCTTCTGTAACATGCAGGTTGTAATGTTAAAAATGAGGGGAAAAAGTATGTAAAACATGTTATATTCTTCAGCATTAGTACTGTAAACGCTTCTATTAACTACAAAATGGCTGCTTGCTTTCGATCACCTTGCACTCTATAGCGACTGGAGATGACCATTTTCGGAAAAATAGTTTACCGGTTTCCGCTTTTCCGAAAAAAATTCCGTTTCCGCCTTTGCAGAAAATTTCCCGTTTCCCGCTTTTTACCTTTGCAGAAAATTTTCCGTCTTTCGTTTTTCCGGAAAAATTTCCGTCTACCGTTTCCAATTTTCCGGTTTCCGGAAAAATATTTTCCATTTTTTCGGAAAATGTGGCCATCCCTAATAGCGACCTGAAGTAGCAGCAGACGACACAGAGGTGACATGAGGGATTCGAGCTGGCCAGGGAGAGACAGTCCTCAATGTGTCTTGGTTCAGGAGTCTTGAGAATCTTGACATGTGACTCGCACTCACAGCCGTGTTGGTTGCATTCAAGAACGTTAAAGAGCTTCGCTGCCTGTGGCATGTTGGTCACAAGCTATGATAGGAGACACGTCTATCTTTATATAGCACAGGCATTAGCTGTTCGAGGGCAGTGAAATAAAACGTTGTACAAAAGCGTATTGTTGTTAAACATGGGAACTGAATAGTATTAATAATAATAATATATTTATCGCTGTAGACATTTTCTTGAGTACTGGGTTGTCGGAAACGATATCTAACGACATAGAGAACATTTATTCTATTTTCTGAAGAAAAAAAAAAGTAAAATAAAATGTAAAGAATGGAAAACTTCGTTTCCAAAATCCCCTTACCGTGGAAAGCGGATTCATTCTTACTGAGGGACTCTTTCATTTTGTGTAGCTAAATTGGAAATCTTGTAACTAAAATCTAGGATAATGTGTACCTTTGAATGTTTTGGAAACTTAATTTAGCTAATAAAAATTATAACTTCACTTTTGTTGATGTAAGACTTTTGCCATACCACTTCAGGCTCGTAGCCAGCCGAAAAGCTTAGGGAGGCCTGGGCAAAATTTAGGAGGGGCCAGTCGATATATCAAACAGATTGCTTTGCGGAACGATTTTAATAAAAATACGTGGTTGAATAACAGACAGGAGTAAATACATAGATTTCAGCGAATTTGCTATACATTTTATCAGTGAAAGGGACTCATTGCCCAGTTAGATGTCAGTGATTACGTTTAACACCTGTACGCATAAGGAAAGTCTCTTATTCGCTCATATTTGTATTCACATTTGCTCCAGAGTATGTCTGGGAATCCGCTTCTTCTTTTGGGCCATCCCTTGCGCATCCATTGCTTAATTCTGGAATATGCAGTTTTGGATAGAGCAGGTCTCAAGACTGTGAGGGTGACATGCCGCCTAAGTTAGACTATTAATAGTATTGGAACTATCAATCTTTAGAGTTCATTTTCCTACACTTTCGGAACCCTATAGCACCGAAACGAAGCATTTGAGCATCATCGATGGTCTATACTTTTTCTCACTTATTTTCATATCAGGAATTTCTGAGATAGGTATGTCGGTGTTATTTTAAAACTCTCTGTTTATATGTCTACATTACCTCGCCGCAAATATCGCACATAGCTTTCGCCGATAAAGCATGATTACTTAAAAGTAACAGAGAGACGGTAACGTGAAACGGCTACATATATTAGACCTGATTTAATCCAGGTCCGTCACCAATCAAAATCATTTGAAGGGGTACCGGTCCTGTTAGCTGAGAGATCAATTGCTTGATCTGATGAAGCATATGAGCCAATATATTACGCACAACTATCACACTATTATTCTGAACTGATCTACACTGTAAGAACTGTACCTTTGAATTCGGAGTAAAAAAAATTTTGAGGGGCAGTTGTGAACCCAGGCTTGGGTTTAGAGGGGCAGTTCTTTGCCTCCCAGTTCTTCGACGGAACAGATTAATAAAAACAGAAATGATGGTAAAATATGAATCTCTGACAAGCAAACATACTAATGGGGCAGAAAAAAGTTCTAAGTTTCATTCTTCCACCATGGTTAGAATGTCAAAATATGTGCACATGCAAATTTTGGCAACTCGAGCGCAATTACTTTGGGAGATATCGATGATATATTAATCAGAGTATTGTTTCTGGAGAGTGAAGAAAAGTTGTGGAAATACCTTTATATTTGTAAAATGTTATCAAATACATAGTATTGGGAACTGGGTGGACACAATACACACAAATAATAACCATCAACTAATACAAGAATACAATTATAATAATAGTATTACATGACCCTTACCCAACTACACTGAATCTATCTCTTTTTCTCACTTTCCCTCCTCTCCCACTTTCGATATAGTCCCCATTTAGAACCTTCTCCACCCCACGTCCCAAATACACACACAATCACAAGAGGTAATACAAGAATGATGCCAAAACATTTTATATGTATCTCCTTTGAAACGAAGATACAAATTGAAGCACGAGTATGGAGAAAATTAAAAAAGAAAAAATCCTTTCACTGAAATTTAAAGTTCTTTTACACTGCTAGGAGTAAGCGACAGAATGACTATAAAACTTATTTCGAAAGCTGCTTAGGGTGCTAGCTGTGCGAACTGCCGAAGGAAGATTATTCCACTGCTTCATTCCGAACACCGCAAAAGATTTAGAACAGGTCTGAGATCTGTGCTTTGGTATTCGCAGGGTGGCATTCATTTTCGAGCGAGTGTTCATATTGTGAGTGAGGTGCACCGATTCCAGCATAGAGGCCAGGTATGCAGGAGAGTTACAGCCTTGTAGAACTGCAGTAGAAGACGAAACGTTTTTCAGTTGCAGCCATGTCAGTGAAGAGTACCTGCATGATACATAGTCATATCGTTTATCATTCAAGATGAAACAAACATATCTATTTTGCATTATTTGTCTGCTACAGATCATTATGGACTACGTCACAATAAAAATATGAGAGACTGTATGAAGGTGATTTTAACTCGTTGTGGAAGAAAGTTTTCCAAAAGTACTTTTGGATACGAGTATTAGTTTAACATGTTCTGACCATGATAGAGTTTCGTTAATAATAATGCTTTTGACTTTATCTTCTCTTTTTATTTCCTCGTTCCAAATGTAAACTTTTGGTACGTACGAATTTAGATTCATTTTTGCTAATACATTTGAAGACCCTATTATTATACATTAAGATTTGCTTCGATTTAGAGACAAACCATTGTTTTCTGACTGAAAAATCTAGAAGGGTTAAGATAGTTACCTGCCGATTATCGATGGCTTTTCGGATGTCATCAGTGATAAGTGACATCACTGTACTGTGATCTTTCCTAAAGCCTGATTGGTTCTCAATGAAGAATTTGTTTTCAGCTGTGCTTTGTGACTTGTTGGCGTACAATACTTTCCAGTATTTTGGAAAGAGATGCTAATGGGCGGTATTCGCCAGGTCCTGATGCCATGTTTTTCTTTGGTATTGGCCGAACTTAAGCTTGTTTCCACATTGATGTAAATAAACCTGTTAGAATGGACTGATTTACTATCGCTGTCAACGCACTTATGACGTGCGTCATGATCATTTTGATGAATCCTATTGATCTGGGCCTGCAGCACAACTTTTTACCTTTTTGATAGCCTGATGTATCCCTATTGAGGAAACACAAGAGAAATAGAATGTTTTATTTTTATTTTTACCACTGTTAGCAACTTTCCGAATGGGTTCCTATTTCAGCGTCTTATCAATACAACTAGTGGGTTGGGAAAAGAACTCATTCAAAATATTGCAATCTTCGGAAATATATTCAGTCTTATTCTTTATATTTACACCTATTTATTTAGTTTCCTTCATAGCCGTCTGCCATCTCTAAGATCATCAACTAAATTCTCAAAATATGTTTGTTTATTTTGCCCGCCGTAGAGCTTGGGTACATTGGTTTCTAAGTCTTTTGTATATCATGAAAGACTCCTGACATGTTTCGGGTTTAACATGTACTTCCTTCATATATTTATTGTAAGCTGTATCCCTCTCCAATCTCAGTTGTTGTATAGAATCTATCATCCAAGGATTTTAAATTATGACGCGTGTTTTTCATACAAATAAAGTATTTGCGAATTTAGAACATTTAATTGTCATCCACCGGTCTATTGACTGCTACAAAATCCTAAGGTATATGAATGGCGCCTGCATTTAAATTTATATTTCTAACATTTCGATAAGCTATTATTTTCTATTTACTTCTTGGGGGCTTAAGTGAATGCACAATATACATTAAATCGTAACGGGAGGGACAGGAAGTGTGCCAAATTTAGCGACTTGCTCAGGATAAGATGTTGCGAAATGGTCTATTGCAGACTTCGAGCTTCCTGAGAAATGAGTCCTGAGCAATAATAATATCAATCTACTACATGTAATATTATACGAACCATACTAAACATGTCTGAACTCGTCTAAGTACATCTAAACATGCTACATGAAGCAGGAAGATTATTCTATTTTTACCTAAATTGCAAGGAAACTACTAATGCAACGAAGAACGGCTTCTTAAATTTTCCACATTAATTCAGTCTATGAGGCACCAGCAGTGCATTCGGAATTATACTGGAAAATTAGTACCCATAAAGTCAAATTAGGTTTCATATTTGTAAAGGAAACAAGAACTTTCATAATTATAACCATTATTGGTAACAAAATTAATTTATAAAATGATTTACTTGAAGGTTCCATCGAGAACCACTGTCAACAATGCAACATATTGCAATCCAAACAATTAGCGGTTTCCCCGGCAGAGTAGATTTTTATGCTACTCTCCCAAGACGCCATTTTCTTATCTTGTATAAAAAGATGGCTACAAATCCGAGACAATCGCGACGCGCACCTAAATCGATCACTATTATCGAGCAAGTGATATCGGGGCACCAACCGAATAGACGGGTCTTGTGGAAGCAGTCCACAAACTCGCTGGTTCCCAACGAACTGCCTCTTCCATCCACCAGCAACTACACAAAAAGTTTTGATGTGTTTGAGTTGGTCTTAAGGAAGAAGATTGCTAAAGTAGACAGAGATATGCCAATCAAACTGACGCCTCCTCCTGTAGCTACACAAGAGACGATACGGATAAAAAGGAAGTTTGAATTAAGCGTGCACGATCTAAAGAAGCAATGCAAAGAGCTCGTCACGGATCTCTACGATTATTTGACAACTGACACCAATATGGAGGAAAAATACAGCAACAAGGACGATGAAATTGACTGACCTATCGCAGTGGCAGAAACATGGAGCACCTGTGTGACTGAGGGTCCCTGGAGCGAGGTAACTTCTCCGCAAACCCGTGTGAATGAAAGGTCTTATGCGTATGGTTTTCTTTGATAGTGTTAGTCTCTTCGTCACCTTTGCTCTTTCACCTAAATAGATGCCATTATCTAAATAATTAACAGAGACTGGTATGAGTTCTTCGGACTTCTATTTAGTGTGTGCAAATAATTCCATCTTCCTTTTGCTGTGCTTTACAAGGATCAGTTAATTTTACTGGTAGCTGCCGAATGACTTTTGTGAGTTCTGTCTGAAGGTTCACCTTAGCTTCCAACCATGGATGGCCTCTTCAAATTCCTCGACGCAAATTTCGTCATAAGTAAGCTCTCTTTTCAAGCAGCAGTCTGATTCCTTAATTCCATTTTCCCTACACATCAGATCTTCTAATGTAAGTACTGGTACAAATGTTCACCGGGGATTGGCGACTTTGTGGGTTCTTTCCACTCAATTCTTCCAGGAGGTTGATGCACAAAAAACGGCTCTTTTAAGAGCCCCTTTAACTCCGCCAATGCCGGTCCCAAGCCCGGATGTAAAAGGAGGAGGGAAGGAATAACGGCTCTTTAGAGACACCTTGTCTATTACAGAAACGGTCTTTCTCAAGGCAACCGGAAACTTCCCAATGGAAAGGAAATGGCTCTCCTCAGAGACTCCATTTTGAATCATTACAAGATCGTCAACAGACACTATCAGGTTTTATGAAAACTGTTCAAGTTTCCGGGGGAAGATCAGAATCAGTGCCATGAAGGAACTCTGAAGAATCTCCTAATGAAGCAAAAAAGACGCCAAAGAGATACAATGGTTCTGAAGATTCATCAACTACTGATCCTGTCAGTTGGTAATGTTAAGAAACATTAAAAACTGGATTCGTCTTTTGATAGTGGTGAAAAGTTCATCATGTGAAGATGAACGTAGATTCAGTTTTCTGCAACATCTCAAAACATTCCTAAGAGACAGCACGACACAGAGGAAGAAGAATAATGTTCAACCTGGACGAGTTAGCACAGATCTGTTGCAGTCAGTGGTCGTCTCAGAACAATCTGCGGGCCAGTCAACTTTAAAGTAAGTAGATATGAATAGATTAATATCTATTGAGTAGTTTGCATCTGTAGAATTCTAATTTTAACTGCAAGTAGACATTTTGTTATTTTGTTAATACTGACGTTATACATAAACTGATCTGAGAATTTTTATTAACATTTAGTTTGAAGTATCAGGTTATCCCGTAAGTAATGTATGTGCGATGACCGCTGTAATGACGCCATCTTACGAGCTAATAGTGAAGTAGACGGCACGTGCCATAGCTGATTCATATAAGGCACTTGACTGTGCAGCAGTGTGTAGCAGGAGAACGGTCTACTCCAAGCTTTAGAAGTGTGGCTTGTGTTTGATCATGGCACTGTCGGAGGACCACATGCGGCATGTCATGCTGTATGAATTTCACCAGGGGACACCTAGCCAGCGCAGCGTCACGAAACATCAATGCCGCATATGGTCAGGGTACTGTGGATTCGCTCTGGTGACACCAGCCTCACCGATAAGCCACGAGGAGGGAGACCTGTGCAGCTGGACAACAATGACCTGCGAGTACCGGTGGAGGCAAATCCAATGCAAACTGTTGAAGAGCTGGCCAGCAAGCTCCATGGCACCCATTCGACCGTTCATCGTTATCTGCAGGGTACGTGTCGAATATCGGAAAATGAGTAGTACCTCATGCGTTAACGCCCGAGCAGAAGCAGCAGCGTGTTGACATCTGCAGTTCCCTGCTCATCTGTCACAGACGTGAGCCATTTCTGAACAGAATGGTGACAGGAGATGAAAAGTGGCTCCTCTACCATAACATTACACGCAAACGGCAGTGGGTACCTGGAGGGGGGCCGCAGGAACTGTGCCAAAACAGGATCTCCACATCTGCAAAGTGATGTTGAATGGTGGGGTATCAGTGGGATAATCCATTTTGAGCTCTTCCCACGTAACCAGACCGATTCTGGCTGTGATTTAAAGCTGAGGAGAGTGCTGAACGTTTAAAAGGTAGCTCCCGGGATTCTGAACTTTGACTTTGAAAAGTGTTAAGAAACTACAAGAGACTGATCCCAATCCTATATAAGTGATGTGTGCACCGTGTGAAGAAGTTACACTGCTTAGAAGTAAGTTTTTATAGGATTTATTAACGAAAATAGGAATGTATTCAAGTGCCTCGGATTGACTCACTTGAAGCAGTGTTTACAACTTCTACATTTAATTGAAATGAACAAGTGTTAGTATTTATACAGAGGGTACAGCAGAATAGCAGGAACAAATGCTGCTAGCCATGGGACAGGTACCTTAAGATTAGTGAAGTGGTGTTAATGTGCGAATTTTTTGTAGCCGCCATTTGCATGGAAGGAGTTGAGGTTGCTCTTTACACACTATCTAATGCTAAGGGTAGAACTACGGGACAGAATGAGAATTTCAGAGATTAAGACAAAAACGTTTTTAAATATTAACCAGTTTTCAATTGTGGTCAGGTGTATAGTATCAAAATACATTTGGGTTTGTAAGGAATAAAGTGAATACCAGTATGAAAAATTTCAGAAAGGAACAAGAAACTAATGTTTTTATATTAATGGTAACATTTGAAGTGCAAAGTGGAAGGATTGATGTAGTGCAGTAAGTGTGTTAGGAGGTTCTGTATTACGCTTTGTATTTGAAACTCACAAGGAATTAGTCAATTCAGTTACTGGCTGGAATACTTCTGTAATTGAAGAGAACAATACACAAGAAGAGAAAAGAAGAGGAATATGAACTCCTAATTTATCGCTACATGGATTCTAGTGACATGGGTGAACAGACGATGACGGAAAAGCGTTGTGTGAAAAGGCTATTAGACATAATTGCTGTAATTCTTGATAACGAGCGCTATGGACATATTGATGTGCAAATTGACATGGTGGTGAATCAGGTGAATCAGGCTGACGAACAGGACACGAACATACAATGGAGGCCGATTTCAATATTTCAGGGTTACCAGGGATTTTCTATTTTCATTTTCCTCGACTTTTACAAGTTTTCCAGGTCTGTAGAGCACATTTTCCAGGTTTAATTTCTTGAGTTTCTAGCGTATATTTTAGCTTCTAAAATTATGAAATTTTTGTTGGTTAAAAGTTGTATAAAAAAAGAAAAAATATCCAGAAAGACCCGCCACAACATCCACCCTCTGCCTTTCTGTGTATTTTTATGACATTTATTTATTCGCAAACACATGAACCAAACTGTCACTAAGTTCATAAAATATTAAATCTTGCCACTCACAAAATATGAATCTTGTCATTAAGTTCACAAAAAGTAAAACTGGTACAACCAAGTTCAGTTGGTCGCCTTAAGTTCTTCGAGTTCTTCATGCTAGGGAATTTAGTCGTAAATCAAAAGTATGCTTGCAACGTTTTGCATGGTCAAAAGCAGATGAATAAAAATAATAACGTTATTGATTTTTGTACTATTAACAACTAAATTCCCTGACTTTTCCAGGTACCTGGTAACCCTGTCTACATGTTGTTCTTCACGGCCGCCATCTTGAATCTAGATTGTTCTTAAATGGGAAGAATCGTATAATATGTCATTCTGGGCTAGAATTTTACGGGAAACACGTTTCTGAAGTCATTTTTCCCGTAAATGTATTATTGAGAGAGATAATGAATGGTGTGTGACATTAGTATGGGCTACTGATGCAATAGCCTGAGAGCACAATTTTGTTTTGAAATAATGAAGGAATTGAAAGCTAAATGCGTACAAAATGTTCCTGATTATATTGCAATATCGATACGGATTTGTATGCACTTAGTTTACATTTCCTTCATCACTTCAAAACAAAATGGTGTTTTAGGTTATTGCATCTGTAGCCTATACTCATGTCACACACCATTATCTCTCACAATAATAATACTTTTACGCCAGAACTGACTTCAGAAACGTGTTTCCCGTAAAATTTTAGCCCAGAATGACATATTACACGACCACTTTCCCATTTAAGAAAACCAATCGAGATTCAATATGGCGCACTTCAAGATGGCGGACGTGAAGATAAAATCCTTTCAGCCAGTACCCATTACTGTGTATTTGCTTTTCATATCTTTCAGCATTCTACAAATATAAGGGTATTTCCACACTTTTTCTTCACTCTCCAGAGACAAGAATCTGATTAATATATCATCGATATCTCCGAAAGTAATTGCGCTCGAGTTGCCAAAATTTGCATGTGCACATATTTTGACCAAAAAAATTTAGAACTTTTTTCTGCCCCATCAGTATGTTTGCTTGTGAGTCCGTCATTGATTTTCAAAAATTGCGAGTACATTATACTTCCTATTTTTCAGAGGCAGTGACGGACCCAGAGATTCATATTTTACCAAAGAACCACCCCACTAAATCCAACCCTGGGTTCGCCCCTGCCTCTCAAAAATTGGGAGTACAAAATTCCAATTTTGTACTCCCAATTCAGAGGTACAGCTTTTGCAGTGTACAAGCATGGCATTATTATTTCCAGAAATTTCAGATATCTAAAGTTTGGAATAATCTATCTATTTCTCTATTTTAATCGAGACAACCAAACCAGCATCGGTTTCAATACTAGTCTATAGTTTTGGTTGCCAAACCAACATGTGGTCTGACTCAATCTACATCTTATAGTCTGTTCGTTGGGGAATCGAAATCCACATCCTTGGAATTCAATCAGCTCTTCCTTTCCCTTGTGTATAGGAAGATTCGTACATTTGGGCTTATATGTGTAGTATGTTCAGTGGAAACTATTTGTGTAGCTTATCTAGCTAAAAGAACTTCGCGTCTCAGGAATAATTCTGAAAAGGATCAACTGCTTCTAGGCACCATGTTTTGGATTCCGCATTGTGACGTTTGTCCGTCTGTCTGTCAAAAGCCAAATATTTTATCGATATTAATAGATTAAAGTTTTCTTTGTTATTTGAGGAATGTGAAATCCATACAGCAGAACCATGGATACCCGAGCCTAGCGAGATCGAGGTCGTAATGTCGGTAAAGAAATTGAATATTTTCAAATCACCGGCAGTAGACAATATTCCAACCGAATTAATTAAAGCGGGAAGAACGGCACTAATCAAGGAACTGCATCAATTGATAAGTGCTATGTGGAGAAAGGGGGAGCTTCCAAAGCAGTGGAAAACCTCAATAATAGTTCCGGTTTATAAAAAAAGGCGATAAAGTGGACTGTAATAATTACAGCGGAATCTCGTTACTCCCAACCTGTTACAAGGTATTAAGTAATATTCTGTTAACACGCCTAAGTGTATAGGGTAGACCGAGGCTATTTGGGTCAAACTTAAGAAAAAATGCCACTGCGCATTTAATATCCAAACCAGTACGCTGAACCTGCCTTCAATTATGAGTTCGTTGGCAAAGGGAAGGGTGTGTGTGTCTTTGATCTGCTGCTTTCTTATCAGTTGCTGTGAATTTGCAAGGTGCTGAACCTGTGTAAATGCATATATTTGTAAAATTATTACCGTACGCGTAAAACAGAACGTCTACATGTTATAAACGCTCTCCTCTGTCTAGTGTGAAAGTAGTACGTTCCTACGTAAGCATGTATGAAACGGGGCTATTTGAGTCAGGTGTAAACTTATATGAATTTATTTAATTTATGGATTTTAATTTTGTATTTATGGTTTAGACTATGATGCATGTATGTAAAACAAAACATTTCGTTTTCTTTTTAGATGGTACGGACATACAAATCAAAACATAAATACAACAAGTGAAATAAGGCCATCCAAAGTGTAACAAAAGGTGATTTGAGTTTACGTGGAATGTAAATTTGAAACTTTGCGAAGGAAAGTGCAGGTCGAAAGGTTGAGACTAACTTTGGGTGATAATGATGAAATAGTTCAAAGTACAAAACCGAAAGCCATAGGACACTCCACAATACTGACAGAAGCACAGGAGGAAGAGTTCGTGTTGCGAATTTTGACTCTCGCGGGAAAAAGACTAGGCTGTACCCCTGAAACGATTCGTAAAGCTGTGCATCGATTTGTAATTAATCAAATTCCGCATCCTTGGAAACACAAAGGATTAGCTGGTGAAGATTGTTTTTCAAGTTTCATGAAAAGACATCCGAACTTATCATTACGAAAGTCTGAGGGACTTTCACGAGCTCGTGCTAAGGAAATTAAAAAGGAAGTTGTGAGTGATTTTTTAACTCTTGAAATATGTTACTTCGACGATTAGTGTCAACACAAAACCACAGCGTATATACAACGTGGATGAAACATTGTTTTCTCTTAACAACAACCCAAACAAGCTTATTGCCAAGAAGGGGAAAAAGAAATGGTTGCTCTCACTAGCGTCGAAAGAGGCGAGAATGTCATTGTGATAGTCTCATGTAACGCAGTTGGACAAAACATCCCACCATTTGTTATTTTTAAAGGTCAGCGTATGAGAGAAGAATTCGTCAACAATCTACCACCGGCTTGTCATGTTTCCTTATCAGATAGTGGTTACGTCAATGAAGAGTTGAGGGGAAATGTTTATTAATGTTGTGTTTTTCACAAATTATATACAAAAGGGTATAATTTAAAACTATACATGAACGCTGATTAATGTAAACAATGTTGATACAGCAAAAGACCCAAATAGCCCCCTGAGCGACCCAATTAGCCCCGTGATTATTACTAGTCTCGAATTCTGCCATTTTTATTTTAAATTCGTTTTCAGAATTTCCATGACTTAACAGGTTCTTTATTCTTTAATATGTTGTACTATAATAGTGTACGTAGATTATGGCATAATTATTTCAACTCTAAAGTACGTCGGGTTTTGGAAATTTTGACTTTTCTCTTACTATACTCAAATAGCCCCGGTCAACCCTACAGAGATGAAATAATTGGAGATTACCGATGTGGATTTAGGAGAAATAGATCCATGCTGGACCAGATTTTCGCCTTGAGACAAATCTTAGAGTAGAGATGGGAATACAACGGAACTGTTCACCAGCTATTCATTGATTTTAAGAAAGCATATGACTCCATCAAAAGGGAAAAACTATACAAAATATTGACACAATTTGGAATACCGAAAACACTATTGAGGATGTGTCTTAGCGACCCCATAAACAGAGTACGGATAGGTAATAATGTGCCAAATAGTTTCGAGAGTCGCAACGGATTGAAACAAGGCGATGCCTTATCAACAGTTCTGTTTAACTTCGCGTTAGAATATGAAATCCAGAAAATAAAAGAGGACAAAAAGGGACTAACATTGAATGCCTTGAATCAACTGTTCATATACCCTGATGATGTAGATTTAATAGGGGACGATACAAATGCACTACAAAGTAACACCGAGATCTTAGTAGAAGCGTGCGATGAGATAGGTCTACAGGTAAACATAGAGACAAGCATAGAGGTATGTTTATCATGTAAACATAGAGGTAAACAAAATACATGATAACAAGCTAAAACACAGAGAATGAAGGAAATAGATACATAATAATTAAGAATGAGAACATAGAGAAAGTAAATAAATTTAAAAACTTGGGAGCATATGTAACAAGCAAAAACGAGACATTAATTCACTTTTGAATATTATTTTGTAATATTTCTCGCATAAGAAATTTGCCAAATGAATTTGCAACTTTGTAAGGGATCGTGAAGGGCAACTTTCTGAAAGTACTTCTAAAACTATGTATAAAGTCGCAATTTTTCGATTCATAAGCTACATTCGATTCAAAAGTAATGGAATACGATATACTGTGTAAAAGCACACATTTGTACCAATAATTTCAAGTATATGTTTGATCTCTAATTTTCATACATGTATGCAAGGTATTTGTAGGGGTTAGGGAAAATTAAGGGGGGCTTGGGAAAATTTAGGGAGACTAAGCCCTTCCTAGCCCCCCCCCCCTTGGCTACGGGTCTGCACCACTACCTTCCGTAGCTACAAAATCGAAAGCGTATATCACTGGTAAAATAGGCTTGTAGACATTCTTTTGAGTTGACTTACTGTTAGATCACCTCAAGATAATTATATTTCTAAGAAGGGGAAAAATGATATTGTGGACTCCGTTATACAGACAACTAAGGTAGGTTTGACTATTTTCTTAAACGTTTTTCGTTAAAATCATGAAGTAAAACAAATATCGGGCCACTTTTATGCAATGAAAGATTACTGAATTTAAACTGTTGGGCTAAAGTGCTTTGATCTGGCTGCCGCTCTAAAATGAACATTAACATCTGCAACAGTGAACATAAAATTATCGCGCAAATAAGTTGTTCGAGTTCATTCGTTACGAGTAGTAGGGGCCGTGATTACAGAGAAAAACTGATGACATTACCGAGATGAAAGTGGGAGTTCGGAACTTTCAAACTTTCGGTTCCTGGCGCCTTTAACTTTGTTATTTCCGTGGAGGATGAAATTCCTATCGAAGGCCCCGTCCAGGCATTTGCCTAGTTGCGTAGTTGAGGCTCAAACTCACGCCCCCTCTCCAGCATTTCTCGAAATCCGCGATGTAATTATTTGACTACAGGGTGCATGCTTTGAATTTATACTCCAGAAGTTAATTGAGGTAAGCAGATTGCACAGTTCGTAGAAACATATTTGTCGGTTTGTTTTTTCAATATTATGCTATATTTTCAGGGGAAAACCCTAAAGTTTTTTTTTTTTTTTTGTACATTGTCTGCCCACTTGTTTATGCCAAGCTTCGCCACTGATAGCGCTTGATTCATGAATAGTTTGTTAGGTTATGAGTATGGACTAGCTTCGTGTACCGTGTACACTTACCTTTGCAGTATAGTAATGATAGCATTAATACCATTCCTGCTACAAGAATAATTAACCGTACTTGTCACTGAGAAAACAAACCGATTATTTTCACTAAAAGTGTGCCAAGACTCATTAAATTGTTGTGGATTTTAACTAGGCATTGGCACGGACAATAAGTAGCACTCTACCGTATAAGGCTATCAGACGTGCCGATTTAGTCTGTCACATAATAGAAAATTGCCTAATAGATACTTTCTATGTAAAAAATTACTTTCAAAATACCGTAAATAACAAATCAGGCTACGCAAAGCGACAGGGCGTTTCCTCATGCCCGGAAAAAATTATCAGGGCGGCGTCTGAGCTCCACTATAAGCCTGCCAATGATATTCTTCGGACTTTGAACCTACCGAGATGGTGCTGTGATCTAATTCATTACGTAGTATCCTCCAAGGTTCTGGATTTGAGTCACGGTTGGGTCATTTTTTGTGGGTTTTAGAAACTTTAACAACTTACAGATTGTGACGGGATGAAGCCATAAGTGACTAAAATGGGCCAGATTTTGGTTATATTCATATTAAGATTCCATGTTTCTAATTTAGAATTTGTTTCATCTTTTGTTTTGAAAATGATAATTCAGTTTTTGAACTTTATATATATGTTTTTTTTTTCTTTTATTCACGTAAATTCTGATCTTACGCGTAGACTATATATATCCCCCGCGTTTCGGGACTGCAGGTTCCCGAAAGCGTGGATGAACTTTAGAGCTTGGTATTTCCCATACCAAGTAGAGATGAGACGGCATGCTACTGTCAAAGACTTCAAAGCTGTTCTATCCAAATATGCATATTTCAAAATTGGGCAAGAGGTTCTCCAAACGAAATAGGGAATTCCCATGAATTTTCTCAAGTAAAGATGGTTCGAAATAATCATGAATGAGATAATTTTCTGCAAGCAACAATAATTCGCTTGCGGGAAGTCGATATCACAAACAGATTTCCTTTGCGAGACGATTATTTTAAAAGAAAGAAGTATTGCTACATAAGAAACAGGAGTAATGAGTTGTTGTTTTATGACGCAGTTGGTAGCGTGTCAGACCCCGAAACATTTTCGTATTTTAAGAGGTTCGAGTCCTGGTGGGGGAAAAGATGATTTTTTTTATCGAAACAAATTGAAGTACTAATTATTTTTTCCATTCACGTTGTTGATTCCTGTACACTTTGACGGTTTTAATTAGATTTAATAAAATCAGCAAACTTCATAATTACTAATATCACTCTGAGAACATAATTTCCTGTTTTCAGTTCAGACTAAATTAATTTATGTTCGAATATGTTTAAAGGTACATTGATGTCTATGAAATAAATATTTTATGCATTTTATTCAATATTTCCTACACAGTAGACCCCAAAATTTCTTAAAATGTTTTAAATTGAAATTTTACAAATCAATCCTTTGTCCATTAAGAATATATTTTCAGAGATTCCGGAAATACTTTCTGAATCGTACCACACTTCTAGGATAAACTCTTAGAAAAGTTTAGGGCCCAAGGATATATTTAAAATTCCATACGTATTTCCTAGATGTAAAAAAAAATGTATATGCATATATTTTAAGAAAGAGTTTTTTTCATATCTATAACATTGTGTTGAATATTATCAAATATATATATTATGTATACTGCAATAACAATATAGTATTTATCCAGTACATAAAATAAAATACTTTAATAAAATTTTAAAATGCTTTTTCCTGAAACGAAATTTTTAAAAACAGGTAAGGAAAATATTTTAAAACGCTTTTTAAATTAATTTCAAGAAAATAAAATTTTTGGGAAATTAATTTTTAACATGTACCAGAAATGTGTTTTGTTGTTGGATTTATAATTATACCAATCTTTATTTATTTACTATATCTCAAATTACAAAATTATTACTTTGTGGGTAGTTACGGGTTCAAGTTTCTAGTGTGCAGGAGGGGCATTGAACGAAGTGATTCGGCACCGAATTTAGCTAAAACTGAATGTTCGTCTACTCATGTACGATGTTTATAATTCAAACAATCGTGCCTTCCAAGCAACATTAACTGGGGGTTCAACAGTGGTTCCCTGCCAACGCAGACCACAACTTCGAAGGTATTGCCACATTACGATACTGCCATGTATAAGCAATGTTGTAAATTACCAGACGGGGCAGGATGTGAAAGAAAAATCTAGTAACAAGGAAAGTATCTACGGTGGAACACGAAAATTTCACAGTGTATTGATGATGTGTTCAAATGAACACTCCTGTAGTACTACGTTTCGGAGTTTCGTAGAACACGAGTTACAGGACTTTATA
Organism: Lepisma saccharinum; assembly: GCA_022664845.1. NCBI lineage: Eukaryota > Metazoa > Arthropoda > Insecta > Zygentoma > Lepismatidae > Lepisma > Lepisma saccharinum. Next base: position 54,299 of record JAGDQP010001210.1, on the reverse strand, counting down.
AAGTTTTTTGGAAATTTTGTTCTGAATACCTGAAGGACAGGCAACACTTCAATACATATGCAGTATGCGAATTAGGTTGTCTTTCCAGGGGAGGATAAGGTAGTTGACATTGTTTACTTGTAACTTAACTTACTGGAATATCATTGACAAAACATGATATTATGATAATTTGGGGTATAAGATTCATACCTGTCCTCGGTACGAGAATATGCTAGTACAAATTTCCATGTTCTACTTTACGTTATTCCATGTGGATGAAAAAAATGCTCCTCTTTCGAGATTCGACACTGTATGATTTACTGCAATATTCCCTTTGAGATCATGAACCGTTCCCTTCTCTTTACAATGAATAATTATTTACTCACAGTGCTCCCTTTGCTAAAAGATTGGCAACACTTTTAATATATTTAGGATATGAATTTTGAAATATAATATGTACGTAATAAGCAGCTTTAAATATAGTCGGCACTCTTCCTTCTGTCCAATATATGCCACTTTAACGTTTAATATGAAATACAGGATAATTCTCAATAAGAGAGCTGTACCTCTATGAAAGTTGTGTGTCGCTTGATTGCAGAGGCGGCAATTGCCAATTAGAAGTGGGGGGAGGGGCATGTTAGCCATTGAATCGGCCTGAGCCAAAGTTGCCTGAAGGCCTTAAAATTAAATTCAAATTCAAATTAGCCTTTGAATATTTTTATCAATATAAAGTATGTTTGATGGACGTCTTAGACAACTTTTTAAAACGTGATACTGCATAAATAGCAGGATATTCTTGTTAAATTTGTAATAAATTATATTTTGTTTATTTTTTTGTTACTGCAGATGAACCCAGGAATAATCGAACACCTTTATTATTATAATCTGGCGCGGCAAGTAAAATGTGATTCACATTGGAAATTTTCGCTGATTACGAATATTAAATGCATTTCTCGATATCTCGAATAGTTTTAGAGGTAATCTATTTTAACAAATCAAACTAGCCTAAATACTACCTTCGGAAATGAAGTAGTCAAATATATGCTAAACTTTTCGCAATCTCACAGGTAGCGTCGTCAGGCTTTCACAAAGGCAAATGGAATACGAAATATGTGTTATCAATTGTAAATTATGTTGTTTACGTGTCTACGTGCAAGAAAATATATGAAAATGAAGGAATTATGATACAAACAATTTTGTATTTAATTGTTCTGTGAATGATTATTCCCAATCATGAATAAGATTCACAAAACAGTTGAATATAAAATTGTAAAGTCCGCTAGTGTTGCGAGTTGTAAGATATTAACATAATTCCTTCATTTTCGTATATTTTCTTGCACATAGACACGTAAACAACATAATTTACAATTGACAACACATACTTCGTACTCCATTAATCTTTGTGAAAGTCTAACGACGCTATTTATGAGTAGCGTTCCCGAGTTTCTAGAATGGCATTACGGGAGAGGTACGACGCTTAAATCGAGGAAAGCTCAGATATTATTGGTTTTAAGCATTTAAATTGTAATAATTAACGAACTAGTAGTGTATATATTTAAGTCTGCATAAATTCTTTATTTTACTTACACTTTTCTTTAACATTAAAACCTGTAATATTTTACTTCACCTGCCAGTAATGCTACATCTTACATTAATCAAGTCATGAGTCCGGATAACTATGATCAAAATTAAGTGACACTTTAATTTCTGATTTTTACAGAGTTGCTGAACGTTTCTTCCTATCTTTTAATTTTTTTTTTTATTTTTTTTGATAAAATTGAAAAAACTCTCTACAAATGTGTTTGAATCTGGAATGCTCAAAACATAAACTATCAACATCATAATATTTGGAACAGCATCTAAATTAACTCGACAGGAAAATTTCACCCATTTTGAGTTTACATAATTGTTTTGATTACTGTATCCAGAATCACTTAATTTCATTCTAATGGAAAGAAATTCTTCATAAATCCTCCAAATTAAAAATTAATCAAATCTCAGTAAATTTCAAAGCATTAATCATGCTTTTGTCTTTTTTCAAAACAAGAAAATTCAGAAATATCTTTCAAATATAAAGCTCCTAGTTTCTTAATAATATTAGCATCATTGATCATTTTAAAATGACTTCAGTGGTGCAAAAGAAAGCATGTAACGGAACCAGTTACGGAAGTGAACTTTCACAGAATTGAATAGAGTGCAGAATTGTTAAATGCATAGTTATAAATAATACTGGAGAAGTTAAATGTTTAAGTACGAAAAAAGACGTCCCAGATGTTGTTAAAACGGGACAGCATTTTTCTACCATAAAATACGGTTAATCCCGTATACTGCGGAACACCTGGAACCCTACCAGCTAAGTATTTCTAAGGGCAGTAATTTAGATTGGTTTGATTTATTATACGCGTAATGCCATATCTTTCATCGACTTTAAACTCGAAATTATGATAAAATTTCAGCCATGTATATCAAAACGCATAAATGATAGAGAGATGCAGTGGATACAATGAACAGAAGAAAGAACAGACAAGAAATGGCCAGTTAGAGCATTTGCATTGGATTCTGAAGGGTTTGGGATCGCTCCCAGTGGTTGGCAATCCTGACCAAGGTTTTTCCAGGGTATCTAATCAGTGATAGCTTATGATATTTTTCAATTTATATAATTTTCTAACTGAACAAGCGTGAAAAGATTAAATTTGCAACATCTTATAATAATCGAGAAAATAAGGAACGCTTCTGACTTTTCATGACGTGGAAGACAGCACGAAGGATAACGATAAGGCAAATTATCATTCACTTTATCGGGATCTGAGGCAGTGTCATGTGTTGAGATGGAGTTTACGTAAACTTGGAAGATTTTTTTGTATTCCTATTAAGGTAGTACTGACACGAAGTGTTAATAAACGAAGTCCTTTTTTTATACAGTATGGTCGGTGAGCGACAAATTATCGAGAATGAGAAAGTAATTATCTTCTTTCCTTTTACGCTTTTCATACGTAACTTTGTATCCTATTTTTACCAGTCGAAAGTCCGAGAAAAAGGTGGGAGGGCAACTGCCCCCTTTGCCCCCCTAAGCCCATGCTTGACTGTATATGCTAGGCAGATTTTGAAGGGTAGTCTTCTTTGTAAGGCAAGACTCTGGCTCATCACTCCGGATAATGCATTCTATACTGTTTAAAAGGACGGCACGTATCCAACATTCCAACTGTTCATTGTAGCCTTTGTTTGGAAAAATTACATTCAAGTGTTGGTTCATATCCCAAATGGTAACACTGTTATTAGGGATCCACAAAACTTTCCCCAAACTCGTAAAGATGTTGGACTACTCGAACTATGTAAATAAAGAGCCCAAACCAATGTTTGCGATCAAATATCGTAGCTACATCGCTAAGATGTCGGCTTATGAAGAGAGGTTTCTTCCTAACTCTATGGAAGTAGCAGATACGTGTTCGGAACTCAGCGGGGTCAAGTTTTCTCTTCGTTTTTCTGTCAAGAAACACTGTCATCCTTTCGTATTCGTATTGTGTAATCTAGCTCGTAAATGGCTAAATATGCCCATCCAGTGCACATTCGTTTAAATAATTGCTGTTTTTATAATAATATTTGTTATTTTATACAGTTTTACAGTCTATCGTTTATAATAATTGATGTTTTAAGGTCAGTTATTTATTAGTTGCTATGGTTACTGCCCGCCATAGACGTCGGTTACTCTATATATTCTCAGTCACTGTCACTTTTTGATGTATTTATCACTATTAATTTTGAATATTTTGTTGAAGAGCTATTATATGAAGTAATGTCCCACTGTGTAACTTTTCTACATAAATTTTCTTGAAATAGTGTCCGAAAAACTTTTGAAATTTTGTAAATTTAACACAAGTAATTTCAGCAAGCCACCATTTTACCAGAAGCTTATCCTTTCTCATCAAGGGTTAGGTTAGATTAGAAAGTCATGTTCGGTTCTTTTCTTTTATGTATACCAAGGATGTTCTAATAGAGGATTTGCTTATAGCTATCACATGCCCAGCAAAAGAGCGAAGCCAGAAAACAACTACTGGGCATCAACCAACGCGACACACACACACCTGATTGGTTAGCAAACAACTATAGCGCTTGCTGCCATCTTGGTTAGTCTTGTTGTAGTAAGCGGGCTAACTGAACGGGACTAAGCTGCTGTGACGTTTGGCTTCATTTTCGTGGCGAAATCGCATTTCCTCTATTAAAATATCCTTGATTGATACGCGATGTAATACAGTTTTCTCTTTTACTTCGCCGCTATGTTGATAGATGGCTCTGCCACAGAGCTCAAATATTTCGTGCTGTAGATGGACGTCAACGAAAGCAGAGAAAGACTGCGAAAGAGAGAGAGAATCTATGAAAGACGTGCCAAATCAGACAGAATCCAAATTTTATTACTTGAAACTTATTCTATTTCTATTGTCTTATACAAAAAAAAAAAAAAAAAAAAAAAGTGGGGAAAGACATGTACTTAGCTCCAGGGTTCGAAGTGGACCGGAGCAACCCGGAACGCTTCTCCGGTTCGTGACTACCTGGAACCTTCCTGTTCCATCTCGTCAATATGGTAAACATAGAGAAAAGACTACAATATTGTGTTAACGAAAGTAAAGCATTCCTTTTCGTGAAACTTTCCATTTCGAGCCCTACTAAGCTCATACGAATAAAAGATGCTTGAGGTAGTATCATCGAGCTCTACATAGCGATACTGGAGTGACTGTTTAGTATCATAGTAGTGACTGGAAGATAGACGCCAGAGCAAATATTTAAACTCGTTTGTCCACTTCCAGTCTAATCCAATGTGGACCAAATATTCAGTTCTAACTCAGTTTTATACACTTCTCATTGCCGTGTGGCATGTTTTCTATTTAAGTGTTAATTCCTGAGTTAGTCATATAATAGTATACCATACTCTGTATATAATAAAGAATACTGCAAATAAATAATATTTATGTTTTTTGTCAGAATTAAGACGTAATTAAAAACGGGCCGCACAACGATATCAAGCGAAACAAAACCGAGTTACAACTGACAATTTGGTCCATATTTGTTGACTGGAAGTGGACAAACAAGCCTCTCCGATCCCTGACTTCATATATTAATGAAATTTTCAATGGCAACAGTCATTTCAGTATCGCTTTTAGATATAGGTCATTGGGTAGTATACTCACAGGTTAGATCGCTGGGAGTTGGAAGAAAAGAATACGTTCCTGTACCAGAAAACAACCCATAGTGTAGATCCACATAACTTTCCTCTGTCACGTTGCTCACTGCTCTTCCTGATATCCAGTTTTCTGTTGCCAAAGACGTTACAAGCAACGCCACTGACGCAAAACAAACTAAAAATGTAATTACTATGTAACGTCTTAAAGTCTTCGCCATTTTGAAGCTATGAGATGTTGTTTCGAAAAGGTTAAATCAATTGGAACACTGAAAATAGGTCTTAATACGAAAAAAAAATCAGGAACAATTATCTGTTTTCCACTTCGTTAACAAAGATAATGGTGCACCGATGTTACATATTAATGAAGTCTCTTCACTGAAATAAAAAAAAATATTCGATGCACCAACACAACACTATAAAGCAAACATAGCTGCAACCGGTGAGGGCTAGGTAGATAACTTGATATTGATCAGTTTTTGCAGATGTTTCATCCTTATCTTTTGACTCACTTTAAAGGAGAAAATAAAGATAAGCTCTTATCTGGAAGCATTAGTTATCTTTTAAACCTAAATGCTGTGTTCATGCGTCATCCGAATTCCATTTGGTAGTATCTATGACAGTGAATTCTTCCCGATTCTTCTGAAAGCGAATGCGGTTCATTCCAGTACAATATATTGTAAGGGTTGTTCAAACGAAAATTAGACAAAGAACTTGAGAAACACAATGTAACTAAGAATAATTGCCCAATTTATTCAAATATATGTCTACAAATACACCGAAAACACGATATTTCGCACGGATTATCGATGTTTACAAATATCCTTTTTGAATAATAAGAATTACGAATAAGGTACCATTTGTCCCCGATTTTCGGGGACAGTCTCTCAAATAACATTTTTGTCTCCGGTTGCTTCTGTCCCCGATTTGCAAAAAAAAAACGTAAAATAATAATAATAATAATAATAATCTTTATTAATATGCTATGAACAAATATACAAGTGCAGTATAAAACCAATATAGCACAGGTCAAAAGATAAGGTTGTAAATTATATCGGGTTACAGAACATCAAGATAGAATAATTATAATTTCAATTATAAAACATATTCTCCCAAGTATTTCATATATACAAAACTTTCACCACTATTCTGGATATAGGAAAAAAAAATACAAGGGTTGGTACACTTCGCATAAAAAAAATTGCGACAGCGAACGCCGTGCAGCTAGGTAACCCAAATGACACCTTCTTATCCCATAATCGTGTCTCCTTCATTCGTTACACTCATACTAAAATCAGCAAACATCATGAGCACGTTTTGTTTTTCAAAATAGACATGTATTAGTATCGATAAAATGAAAGAATAAAAGCGAGACGAATCACTATACATAAGTTGATACAGGGAGAAATTTAAACACACAATGAAACATTGAAACCGATGAATGTCTGTTAGACCATCGCCGACTACGATCTCTTAGCGCCTTCCCATTTCGTGCTCGTAGCATGTATCGCAGCGAATACGTTTAGTTGATCTTTTCCCCGCTGTGGCGCTACTTACAGGCAATGGACAATTTGACAGAAATATCTGTCGGCATGTAACTGAATGTAAATATAACCAGTTTACTGTACGGTGGTTAAGTAAAAAAGTTTTCATATGAGGCGTTCACGTGCGACACGTGTAGGCAACAGTTTCACAAAAGTCCCTTTCGTTTTATAATGAAATTATGGTGATTAATTTTCCGAAAATGTTGAATTCTCACAGAACAATGCTTAAGAAACGAAGGTTTATGGTAAGAAATTAAAAAAATAATCCCTTGGAGAACACAATTCACTAATTTGCAGATTAAAATTGTATGAAATTAGTACGCTGCTGAAACAGATGAAATATAATTCAACTTAACATTTTTTTAGTACACCACACAATATTCAACCAAAAATGTTCATTTGGCATAAACAACTTATAGCCTCAGTACTTTACGGCAATCACGATGCCTATATCTTCGCAATATACTTATTATGTATTTCTTTCTCACATATAGGAAGAACTATATAGAATAAAATTAGCATCTACTGCTTTTCTGGGAATTTGAAGTTCGAAAGAGTTCAAGGTACAAATCATGTTTCATTCCATACTCATCCAAAATAAGTGCGACTCAACTCTTGATATACAAACGAAATGCGTTAAATGTTACCTATGTTCTATCGCTCGAAAGAACTAGCATAGATAATGCATTTTGTAAAGAACGCGTATCACTTTCTGGCCAATACGTATGGGGAACTTTTCTGTTGTATTGCTTCTTTTAACAATTTCCTCATATTTGCAGTATCCTACTTTGGAAAAACGTTCATTGTAGCTGAGTATTGCGAAGTCATTATTCCCCGCACAGCAGAGAAATATTCTCCAACTGTTTTAAAAATATTTCCTGTGCCAAATAAGGAAACATGATATTTTCTGCATCACATTTAATTTCCCAAATATACTGTTAAAACATTTCAACAATAGTTTAAAACCATAAAAGAGTCCATAATACTAGTATTTCCCACACATTTTAAAAGCTACTTTTATCTAATATAACTCACAAAAATAATTTTATATATTTATGTAATGTTTTCTTATATTTTGGAAATGTTAAAAGGTTTTCGTTACATTAAAATAATGGAAATCTTATCACTTAAAAATATTTCCAAACATCTTAAAATCATATCTGAATATAAAATATTATTTTTCTAGAGTATTCATATATTTTTAAAATATGGCTACTACTAGAAATATGCTTTAAAATATTCCAAACAAATTTAAGTACACATTTTGGAAATGTGGCGTATATCATTTAAAGAACACAGTATTTCCGGAAATAGTTTTAAAATGTTTTAAGAATATTTCTCTGCTTTCAGGTACTGTCATTCTAGCGCGCTCGCTTTCTGAGTGTAGTCATGGGTTCAGTTCCCGCTGGGGTCCAATGAACGGAGTGTATCGAATCTCACTTTACCAAAAACTGTAGGTCTCTAACTTAGAAGCTCTCCAGCTCGTTTAGGATGTCATGTCAGTTCAATCAATGGAAGTAGGGTTTTATTTGCCACCGAAAGGGGGAGGAAGAAATTATAGGGTAATATTTACAGGATGTGCTACTTACATGCGTATTTCAGTACATCATGCTCCGGGGCAGCGCCAGACAAGCAATAGAGAACGGAAGTCCCCTAAATCAACCTTAGCTTCCTTCTAGCTTCACAGTTTTATTTTCTACCTGTCAAAAACTTCAGTCGGGCTCCCGACTTCTTCAGATGTAATATTATAGCCTCCCCAAGCACTTTCGCTGCTCATAATTTAAAAATAAATATATAAATTAAAAACGGGCCACACAGCGATAACAAGCATAAAAAGCTGAGTTCGGACTGAAACTTTGGTCCAAATTGAATTAGACTGGAAGTGGACGATAGAATTTTAAGTGTTCGCTTTGACTGACATTGATTAAACAATCCAGTATGGCTAAATATAGAGGTCATTGGATAGCACCGATGCGGTCATGTAACACGAGAAAATCAGTGGTACGTGAATAATGTTGAATACAGTTTCCGCTTTTAAAAAAGGAACTTGCTAGTCAAACATTGTGAGATGTAATATGCCCATACGAAAGAATTGTTTTATAAATATTTTTTGAAAAGTGCTCCCGCCCTATAGGAAAACAGGTACATGAGGTACCTGGAAAGTCACACGAAGTGACAGGAAATTTTCTCCCCCTTTCCTCCCCTACAAATAAGCCCTTGAAAGCCACTATCAAGTAAATTGATACGTTAGTAAAGGATTGTTTTTACAGCTAATTATTTTTTAGTATTCCTTGTGAATATGTTGAATTTCATTTTATTTTAATAAATTGAGGTTAAGAAACAATTCTATTTTTGTGGGATAGTTAGCAAAACAAAAATTCATTGTTCTGTTCATATATATAACATTTTCCAGCTTTACAGCTCTGTTTACAGCCAAGAAACCAGCTGACTGCATCGTAGGTTGTATTGCCTGTAAGTAGCGCCACAGCGGCCACCAAGAGAACTAGGTCGTGTTCGCACATTTGAACCATATGGGAAGGCGCTAAGAGATCGTAGTCGGCGATGCCCACACTATAGAGCTCACTTCACACAAATCTAACAGCAAGACAGAAGTGAATTTTGGACTTTATATTTGTTCAGAGCTCCTCGAGCATGTGTGTATACAAAGGGTGCTTCAAAAATTCATTAAGTCACTTTCAAAATGGAAACCAAACTTGGTGGTCAGATTAAATACTCATGATTTCCAGTGAAACTCCAGAGTTTTGAGACACATCTAGGATAATGTCAAAAGTGTAACACACATGCTTTTTTTGCGCGGGGTTCGGTTGCAAATTCGATGAAGCTTATTAAATATACTGGTTCGGAATACTTTGTAATCAGGGATTCTGCCAGGATTTTCAGATTGGGGTGTGTAAAGTCAAAATTGGGAAGGTGGACTAGAGTTTTGCGCGGTTTCTATCAACTTTTGTCCTCAAAATGTTAAAGTTCGGGGTAGTCTCCAGAATCTGGGGTTGACACCCTCACAGGGACCGGGGTCTGGCGGAATCACTGATTGTAACAAACCCAGTAGATACCATAGGCTATACCTTCTATACCAGACTACGAATGCAAAGTGAACATAAAAAGAAAATGAATGAATGATAATTTTTCTGCTTAATTTCTATCAGAAAGAGCCAAGATTATAAATCCAAACTGTATGAAAATGAAAAGTTACAAATGTTCATAAGCAAAATTAGCATGTTCCTTATGTATAGTAAACTTTACATGTTCGACATTGCAAACGTGAAAAGAAGAAACACATGTAATAATATGTTGATAAATTGGAGCATGGAAACGAATGTGGTGCCAAATTAATATAAAAAGAATTCTTCTCTTGAAATAGCGAAAAAAGGGGCGCATTTGCTACTCATGTCTTAAAATTTATCAGTTCTGGACATGCCACTCTAGATTCCACCTATTGTGAGTATAACGTTCTAATAATTACAACACTAATGAACTAGTGTTTGTAACAATTCGCTCATCCTCGTCTTCATCGAGAACCTGTAGTTCACAGACATCTCCTGACGCAATGTGTGAAAGCTGCATGTTCTTCTCAGTCATTGGTGTGTTGTTTCTAGATGTTCCAGGATCAGCTGTACTGTTTCCCCGCTCCAAATCTGATGATGATATATTCTGAAACGTAAGTTTACTGGGAAAAAATTCTTCCTGTGGTATGGCATTCGGATTAAAAGGGAATATGTCAGTACTTTGGAATCCATTTTGGATATTCTTCATACTCATTACCGTATTTTTTAGGCTAACAACGTTATATCATGTTTTTACTGCTTCTTCAACAATGAAATAATCCAAATGACACTTCGCTCCGTCAAAAATTAGTAACATTTGCCCTGCAGGTTTATGATTGGAGAAATGCTGAAGCCACTTCTTGAAAAATGTTTGTTGTCATGCACCCTTTATCAGCAACACACATATCACTTCCCGGAGGCAAAGAATCTAAACATTCCCTCTTCTGGCGTTTACCTTTAAAATTATGTAAGGAGGAATATTATTTCCTATATAGTATTTGCTCAAGCTACAATTGTTACGCTTTCAGCATGTTTATTTGGTATATAATGGACACGTTTCTGACCCTTTCTTGCTAAAGCCTGCTTCTGGCAATGAACTGTTAAACCACATCCTTTTTCACCCATGATAAAGATTCTTTCTCGATTCGAGATTATGTCTAATTCCACCATGACAGTATGCAATTTGTTAAAGTGGTCTCCTACTACTGAATGATTTAACTTTTGCGCTCTACCGGAATTTATAAACTGGGCTCTCGTCTTTGCGCTACATCACTGTGTCTTTGAGAAAACCCTTTTCCCACTGTTTACTTGAGATTCACCTTGCACGTTAGATATGTTATATTATTTGCAGTATAGGCTGACGGACTGCCATAATACCTTGCTTGTAACTGGCACACCAACATCTGCTAAACGAAACATTCTAGTCCATTCTCCTGATCTTCTGTAAGGCTCTTCCAAGCTTTCTCAGTGTAGATCCTGTTCTCAAGTGGTTTCTTAAAGTTCGTCTTGGGATTCCGAAGTGTTTGGGAACATTCCTCTGGGACTCGCCCGCTCAAGTGCATCAAGAGCCATCTGTAGAGAATCCTCCCTCCGCCTTCCTCTGATACCTCTATTTCGGGAAGATATTTGACAGACATCTGAAACAATAGAAACAGCCTCTAAGTTCTTTCCAAACGCACTTCTAAAATTCTAAAACTAGAATTATCATCCCAATCTGCTGTAGTCCCTTGAACCCATTTTTTGAACCCATTTTGTCAAACTATACACACACTTTAGACACACAAGTTATTTCGATTAGTTATTAATGATATAAAATAATACTGTGACATTAATTACTGTTACATTTTCAATTACTATGAAACTACAACGCAGTAACGCAATAAGGCCCACCTGGGCCTTAATGAGTGACGTTGCATTTCATGTTTGTTTTAAATTGTACCTCCAAAACCCAGCAACAAAATCATTTTATTTAAACACGTTGTTAATACTGAAACTGTAGCCTAAATGACGTATAGTACTCAAACTAATTTCCTTGAAGCACATGGAGAAAAAGTTGGAACTTACCTTGATGCAAAAATAAGATGAATGGTTTTCCTGACTACATGAATATTACGACGCACCACACTGTCGCCATTAAGAGACTGATTCGGGAATACTAAGTAGCAATCACACTAGTAGCCTCAATTATTTCCATGCTTTTCAACAGTGTTTCTTTCCAGGTTGACCAGAACCGGGGATGTTACCCCCAGAGCACGAAAAATACGACGCCGAAATTTCCAGTTAATTATATTTCCCAGACTCGGGTATCATATTTCCGAACCACCTATGTTCAAGTCAGACCGGGTCACGAAAAGTGACCTGCTTTCAGCTCTGGTCCCTTCAGCCAGTGTTAGTTGTGAAAACAACCTTAATGTATCATGTGAAACTTCATTAAGAGAATCCTGTTTTACTAAAGAAGATCCATTATATCGACACTCGTGACGAAATATCGTCAGACGAAACCAAGATCGTTTAAACAATAAAAGAATTTGAAAAATATTTTCTTTTTGTACATGATATCTTTGTAAAATATGTACTAATACAAAATGTGTATACTAGTTATATTTTCACCAGAAGTTCCGATTTTTACGTGATTACGAAAAGAATATAGCTGAAAGTTGAATTGATATTTTTTCTGTAAATTTGAATTTATTTATTGCTTCTAAACATCTATGGCTCAGGACGGGATAGGGGAGGGGAAAAGATGTGGGAAAGAGTTAGCCAAAGCTTAAGTTGAAAGAATTATCCTGGCATATGCCTGGAAGTGACTGAGGAAACCCCTTGAAAAAACCTGCTGGTATCGAAATCAGGAATTTCCGAATGAGAAGCCAGCGCTCTACCAATTGTGCTACGGCTAGTCGGTCTCTTGGAAATAGTATTAGATTAGACATTTTCAAAATTCGACTGTCATGACCCCGCCATTTTGAATAAGGATTACAAATCGATCCCGGAGTTGCTTCCGTTGTTTTCTCCTAACCAGATCTTTCAAACGATTACTCGAACCATCTTGCAGTTTATTATTTCTCCTCCACTTACCACTTGCAGCGAGGGGTCAAAGGTGGTGATTTTTTAGCTAAATAATTAGCCCCCTCAAAATACTGGAATACGCGTTTCGTATTGTTTCATATTTCCAATCGTTGCGGAAATACAGAGGGTGAATACAAGATAGACCTGTATAGCCCAACTATAACCCGTATAAGATCTGTGTAAACCTATAGCCTTCGTGATCATTAGGATGGATATCCTGTATTTCAGAATTAATCTTACGTTGTTTGAAATAAAGGATTACGTCACTATTGCTGAACTCTTTCACACGAGAATATTATTCATTGTACCATTCATTTTCTCCGATTTGTCAAGATAACAGCATTCTATAACAATGTGACGACATGGTTATTTGTGAAGGAGGTGGGGGTAGTGATACCAAGAAAAATGTTTCAGATAATTAAAGATAAGAAAAACTTGCAGATGAACGTAATATATTATCTGGCCGAGTGACAGAGCCTCATTTTACAGAGTGTTAGCTTCGCATTCGGAAGATCGTAGGTTCGAATCCTGCCTATCATCTTGACTGTTACGTGAGATTTTACCAGAGTTCTCTTCCTCAGTCAAACCAGGCTAATAATGAAATGGTTCCTTCAAATTAGGCGCTCAATCTAATCTAACTGTCTGACTTACTTCCCACATTTCCGTTTCGTACGCTATTTCGATCTGAGCCGAAAATGCCTTAAGGTCACAAATATAATCTATTCAAATTCAATAATGGTTAACCGATTTGGTTTTTCGTCTGTAACTCTTGGAATGTTAAATTGAAAATTATTATTTTAATGTCAAAACATTCTTTGATTGGTTGCCCAAGTATTGTCGGTGTCAGAATCCATAAAAATACAGTTTGTTAAGAGCAATGTCAAATTTCGTTAAAAGTGTAGACAATTCTGAGTTTGAAAAAGATAGCCACAGTCGGACCCCCAATGCATCAAGGAGAATACATGGGGACGAATGAAACAGACGTAGCCTATGATATGAAATGACTTATTCAGATATTACAGGCATGTTTTTGACTAACATACAAAAAAAGTTTATGAGCAAAAATTGAAAATGGTATTTTTCTTCCCATCTCACCCGAATTTCCCCGCGATAATCTGATGACCATTTTCTGTCGCAAAACATGCAGACCTCCTATGTCGGTGTATCAGCAGGTCATTGTTGAGAAACTCGACATATCTGAGACCATGGACGCGCCTTCTAAACACTAAGTTGCCCCCTATAGGACAAACATGTGCTTCCTTGCCTTATTTGATTTATGTTGGGAAGTTTCACATCCCAGGGCCCGTTCTTTATCTGTTCCTCTTCCAGTAAGTTTATGTTGTCTTCCCGTAATTGATCCCTGTAGATACTTTTTGTTTCTATGAAATGTTCAATCCACTGAACAGATCTATCTGGACCATCAAAGATGGTGCCTGGAGAAGCGCCTATTCTTATTCCCTTGGAATGATAACCATGGGAAGAGTAAAAATTCCCGCCATAACTCATACCAGCCATGGTGATTAATCAATGCTTCTCGTTCAGCAGAAGCGAGTGCACCAATATTTTCTACAACAAATGACTTCTGCCATTTACTTTGAACACCAGTCAAGTCACTTTTGTCTACGTTGAATACTCGGTTAGTTGTGCTCCCAAACAGTGGCAGGAGCTGAGACACGAAGGTCCAAAGAACCGCGGTGGCTCAGTTGGTAGAACGTTCACCTCTGGCAAGGGGTCGTCTGTCCGATTGCTGCTTATGGTGTGTGGGCTTTGTGGTGGACAACGACCGTGTGGGTGTTTTTTCTCGGAGTGCTACCGTTTCCTCCCACTTCTTTCATTCCATCATCATCCATTCGGCCTGAACCAACGTTGCCTAATGCCTTTACACACACACACACACACACACACACACACACACACACGAGGGGGTACCCAAGAGAAACAGGAATTATTTTCTGATGCTCGGATCCGTTATAGTACATGCTTCCGTCGCTAGCTGCCTCTTGCTGGGATCCTCTTGCATCAGTCTACCGACCAGCGTTGTCAAGTGAAGTCGTGGTGCCACGTAATAAATATTATTGTTAAGCGCCTCTTGCTTATTCGGCGATTTTTGTGATGACTGAAAACGAAACAACGCGTGAGGCTATGAAACTCTGTTTTCTGTTTGGGGAAACAGCTGTAATGCTTGAAACGGCTTACAAGGAAGCTACTCTGGGAAAAACAAACTTTAAAAGTGATTTTTTTTTCTGCTTCGAGGCCACTTGAAGACCAACCTCGCTCAGGGCGACCCTCGACCTCCCGAACGGATGAAAACATCGCCAGAACTGGTGGAGTGATTATGGAAGACCGTCGCAGAACCACTGATAAACTTGTTGATTTGTTTGGTGCGCCTGGGGTTCCTGCCAACGGACTTGGAGCAAGGAATTGCAAATGAAAAGAGTTGCAGAAAACAACGTGCTTCAGCAGCAGACAAAACCTTGATTGCGAAACGATTTTTAATGGAAAACAACATTATTCAGCTTTTGCACCCGCCATATTCACTCGAACTCGAACAATTCCCCCAAATGAAAAAAAAAATCCTCAAAAGAAAACGTTTTGCAGATGTGGAAGAGGTGAAGGAAAAACGACGGACTCATTAAAAGGTATCACTTGGCAAGAGTTTCACGACTGCTTCAAAAATGGAGAACTCGTTTAGACCGGTGCGTTTCATCAAATAGACAATACTTTGAAAGCGATTCAAGTTGTAGCACCCAAAAATAAATACAATAAATACACACTATTTTATTACAAAATTCCTTTTTCTTTTGGGTACCCCCTCATATATATATATAATCATGAAGGCCTCCCCGTTTTCTTTCCATATATCTCAGTCCGCTGCTATCCGTATCCATGTAGCTCCTGAAAAACGCTTTATTTCATCTACCCATCTTACATTTGGGCGTCGTCTCGGTCGTTTCTTTTCTCCAGGAATCCAATGTAGTACATTTGTCGTCCACCTTCCACGAACAGATCTGTTTGTCTAGCTATGTGACCGGCCCATTTCCACTTAATCTTCTTCACAGTCTTGATTACATCCTCTACCTTTGTTTGTGTGCGAATCCATTCACTTGTCTTCCTGTCCCTCCTGGTTATTCCTAGCATGCATTTCTCCATTGCTCTTTGTGTGACTCTCAGTCTTTGAGTCGTTTTCGCATTCAATGTCCAAGTTTCGCAGCTGTATATTATCAAGGGTAAGACATTGATTATAAACTTTACGCTTCAGACACATTGATAGTTTGCTTTTGAAAATAAAGTGTAGTCTTCCAAACGAACTCCACGCCATTTTACATCTTCTATTAATTTCGTCAGTCAACTTGGCATTCGATGTTTTGAGCTGACCTAGGTAAACATATTCATCAAGTATGCCTATTGTCTCCGCTAACCTTTATTACTCTCTTTGCAGCATGTTGATTGTATATGACCTTTAAATTCGTTTTAAGGCTTATTTTCGAACTCTCATTACTCAGTTCTTCCATTCTGGTTTGTAGTTCTTCCGCATTTGAAGCAAACAGGACTATATCTTCAGCGAACCGTAGGTGATGAAGATATTTGCCATTAATTTTAATTCCAACTTCATCCCAATTTAAATTTTGGAACAATCTCTCCAAGACCACAGAAAAAAGTTTTGTAGAAATTGAATCTCCTTGCCTTACCCCTTTTCCAACTTTAAATTTTTCACTGTCTTGATGTAGTCTAATGACAGATGTGGCAGTCGAATAAATGTTTCGCAGTAGCTTGATGTATGGATTTTCGATGCCTTGATGTTCAAGTGATTTAAGTATTGCTGACAAGGAGACCGAATCGAAAGTTTTTTCAAAATCTACGAATCCCAAGCATAGTGGAAGTTCATATTCATTAGTCCTTTCCATAACTTCATTCAATGTTTGTATGTGGTCCACTGTGCTAAATCCACGACGAACTCTGGCTTGTTCCCTTCCCTGGTTAAAATCCAAGTCCCGTTCAATACGATTCAAATGACTTTGGTGAACATTTTATATAGAACTGACGGTAAAGTAATTGATCTGTAGTTTTCGACACGTTCTTTGTCCCCTTTCTTGTACAATAAAATTATAACAGCATTATTCCAACTTCTGGGTATTTCTCTCTTCCTCAGGCACATTGAGAATAATTTCGCAAGTTTCTCTTTAATTTTTTCACCTCCCCATTTAAACATCTCTGCATTGAGTCCATCTTCTCCTGGCGATTTTCCGTTCTTCATCCCTCGAAGTACTTTTTCCACTTCTTCTTTCATTATGTCTGGGACATCTACATCATTTTCTTCTGAGTCTTCATTTCCTAGCTCTTCTTCGGAGTAGTACAATTCTCTGTAGAAATTTTCAAATATTTTTATAAGTTCTTCCTTATTTTGTGTTACGGTCCCGTCTGGTCTGGTCTCTCAACTGCAATTATTTGCTTTTTCCCTATCATGATCTGCTGTTTGGTTTTCTTCAGGTCCTTGTTTTCCTCGATTGTGTTTCTAACAAGATTTTCGTTGTATCTTCGTGGATCTTCTCTTATTTTCTTCCTTACGGTTTTATTTAGTTCTATGTATTCAATCATCTTTATGTAATTTTCCTCTTCTTTCATTTCTTTCCGTTTCTTCATCAAGAGTTTAGTTTCTTCTGAGATTTTGCTCTCTCTTTTCTTTCTGTTGCCTGCTATTTCCTTGGATGGCTCTCTCATTATCTCGGTCAGTATTTTTTCTGCTATTGATGTCTTCTTCATCCTCTAACTCTTCTATGGCGCTGAATCTGTTGCTTAGTTCTATCGCGAATGTATCTCTGTTTTGCCCTAGATATTCCAGATCCAAAAGTCGCGGCTTTCCTCTGATAAGCTTCTTTCTCTCAAGTCTAGTATTTAGTTTCAGCTTACGTTTCACCATCCTATGATCACTCGAGACTTTGAATCTGTTCAGAACAGACATGTCTTGCAGAATTTTCCTGTTATTTGATAGAACTAGTCTATTTCGTTTTTGGTTCCATTTGGGCCTTTCCATCTCCACTTCCTCTGGGGCGGTTTCTTGAAAAATGTATTGGAAATGAACAGTCTGTTGGCTTGTGAGAATTCCACTAATGTATCTCCTCTCTTGCTTCTTTTGCCAAATCCAAAGTTTCCCACTTTCACTGCTCTACTTGGTTCCTACTTTCGCATTGAAGTCTCCCATTACAATTTGTTACTATCCAAAATCTTCTGTATCTCCTCGTATAGGTCTTCGATTGCCTCCTCCGGGTGTGAGGTTGTTGGAGCATACACTTGAATATTTTCCATACTGTATCTATTGTTTATCTTTACTAATACCCGTGTGATTCTATCTGAAATTCCTTCAATTTCTGTGATCCGTGACTTCAGGTCTTTATTAATTATAAAGCCAACGCCTGTCAGTTTTCCATTTTCTGTTCATTTAAGTAGAACGTGTGCCCCGTCGGTAGTTCCAACTGTTCTTCAATCTTCCTCCACACTTCTCGATAGTCCTATGATGTCCCACTTAATCCTTGTTAGTTCATTCTGCAATTCTTCTAATTTGCCCTCTCCTGCAAGTAACTGACAGTTGAGAGTTGCCACGTATAAATCCGTTCGAGGTGCCGTGTCGGTGTCCTGGCAGTCTACAGTCCAAACCCGGGCATTTTGACCCTCTGGCTTCCTGCAGGACTGACCGCTGCCGTTGCCAGCTGCATTCCGTCGTCCGGGCAAAGAGGGTCTCCGAGGCTGTTTCCGTACTTGTACCATCATGTGTAAAGAAAGGAGGGGTGCTAACATTTGACTCACCACGCTTTCAGCTAATGCGGGTTGGTTAGCATCCCATCCATGTTCGTTCGCCAAGCAGTTGCTTGGGTAATAACAGGCCCCACGACTTGAACTTTTGGATTGGACATTCAAAGTCGGTTCCCTTAAGCCTTAGCAGGGGTCTCCTCCCAGTTAGTGGCAGAAGCCTTTTGGGGCGACAGTCCTGGTTTGTCGGTTCTGTCCCGGTCTCTTCGATTGAACCCAACTGCTCTGGTGGATGAAGTTCCAGTTGTTCGACGTATAGAAATATATTGCTTGTGCTACTCGAGGAAAAGTCAGGAATGTAATGGATAATGTACGCGGGTATACGGCGTATACTCACCTCAACTTTTTAGGCATCATCGTATACCCACCTAAAATTTATGAAATACGAAGGTTAATGGAATAGTAAGCGAGAGTATTCGTTACAATGAGCAAAGCGTATACCCACCTAATAATTTAGCATTACATCCCTGGGGAAAATGTATTTATTATCAGTCATATTTCCTAATAGTCCAGTCAAAATATGGTTTGATCCCGGCAAAATTTCAAAACCTATGACAACTGCAATCACTTTATGGACCTAAACTGATGAAAATATAAAAAATCCGACCAAATCCCTCTACGAGAACACAAAATATTATAACTGCATTAATAGAAAACTGCATATAGTTTTTGATACTTTTTTTATTATAAATCACAAGTTCAATATCACATTAAGTAACTTATTAAAACATTTTAATTGTGAACAAGCATATCAGCTAAATTTACTTAAAAAACTTTACACCAGCAATGAAGCAATATACAATTGGAACATAGGTTATATGTCCACATCATCTTCACTGTCAATGCTTCCGCTTTCACCACTGGCTGCTTGAATGCCATTATGACATCCAGTTTCCTGGCAATGGCCACAAGTTATAGTACATGGCAGACCATGGTTTTTGCAGCTGCAGTGCATTGTCTCACATCCAGTAGAACAGTTCCGGAGAACAATGGAAGGAATACATTCCGCAGCTGGAGGCATGTCGAATAAAATTGGATGAAGTTCACCGTTCTTTTCAGTCCAAATCCACTCAACAGGGTTAGCAATTTCTGCTTTCCAGATGAGTATTTGATGGTAGGTGCTCATAGAATGGAATTTGGTGAAAGATGCTGTTGGTGGTAGTCTTTCAGGAGAAACAAAGCACTTTGCGACTGCAACCTTTTTGTTGTACATGAGATGCCGCAGAGAAGCGAGAGTAATTTTTTCATCACCTCCAAAGAACAAAGACATCGCTTTGCTTCCAGCTTCAATAATCTGCTATCAAAGAATTGCAGACAACGTCAGCAATATCTTGTACTCGGGGGGTCATTTTGCATCTTCTGGATTGCTTTCTGCTTTTAAATTCCATATATGCGTGAAGTGCTGTCACAACCTGTGAGTGCTCTCACAGCATGTAAGAAAAATATTCGTTCACGCATGGTGGCACCAAGATTTTTCTCGGATTAAGTGAATGCCATATTTAGGTTTTGATGGCCTTATTCGGTGTGTGTCACTGCAGATGAAAAGGTGATAGGAACTCGGCTGTGAATAATACACCAGTAAGACCTGTATCTTCTCCAATCACAACAGTATGTGCGCTTTTGGAACTTGCTGCTGCTGTTGTGTTCAGTACATCAGCATCTCCGCCCGCTTGAAGCACTGCGAATCCTACTTTCTTCAGGTGAATTCCAATAAAATTCGTTGCTTGTTCTTGGCGTTAGCCAAAAATAATTCTTTTCTTCCGGTGACTTCCATAGTAGGTGTAAAATTGACTGCTGGGCTAACAGAGGACCAGCAAAGCGGCGGTGGGTCCAATCTTTTGTAGATGGTAAACTATAACCATAAAATACGACAATAGCTTAACCATAATGACGAATGAATTATGTTCAGCACATGGCGCACCGATGTCATTATTTGAACTACCTTTATCCCATTTTAGCCGAGAGTACGGTCGACAATCATATGTGCTCTGAAAGTTCTGGCCACAGACTTGCCACTCATCATATGAATCACTGCGTTTTCACCAAACACTTCATGCAGTATTTCCCGTATGCCTGAACCATCCATGAGAGAACCAATTTCTCCCAGAAGTTTCATGAGTGTATGAAATAACCCTAATATGGGAACGGTGTCCTTAATATCTCCGTTATGTGCTTCGTCATGCAGAATCTGTGATGCTTTCCAGAACATCGGCTGATCGAAAGTGATGATGCGTGTAACGTGGTATTTCTTCGCATCATTGTTCAAC
This sequence comes from Lepisma saccharinum, assembly GCA_022664845.1. Taxonomy (NCBI): domain Eukaryota; kingdom Metazoa; phylum Arthropoda; class Insecta; order Zygentoma; family Lepismatidae; genus Lepisma; species Lepisma saccharinum. The sequence goes on along the minus strand of JAGDQP010001210.1, from coordinate 33,400 downwards.
TATATCAGGGTTGAAAGGGTGTATATCACTGGGCTGAAGATCAATTATTGGTAAGCAGACCACATTCGACTTTCCTGGATGGTAAAGTGATGGATTAGAATGAATGGCCTGCATCATTCCTGACTAATTTGGGGTGTGTATAGGAAACTGCCAGGATAGTTTCCAGAGGATGTCAATGGAGCTTTCCTTGGGTGGTGAAGTACTCATCACTTCACAGTTGACCTTTTTCAGGATAGCCTTTCCTGCTATATACTCATGAATGGGGACGTCGGCCAATGACTTCACTTCAGTGTCAGAAACAGATTGCCTGTATATCACGTGGGAAGTAGCAGCGGACCGAACAATGGCAGCTATCATTTCCATTCCTTGGAATGTGCCAAAACCATTCAACGTTCGAAGATTATGATCAACATTATCTGCCGCGAAGAGAAGAAACTGGCCCTCTGACATCTCAGCTTCTGCAGCGTTGCGTTCGAAACTTCGGGGTGTGAACAACAGTAGCCCAGATTGTTCAATGTATCAACGAGGTGTTTTGAACGAAAGTGGTGGTGCATTTGTACGCCTAAACCTAACTGCAAGGCTATTATGGCTCTACGTCTTGCTGCTTGCATCAGACACTGTCCAAACGCAGCAATTTTGGTTAAATTTGCCTTCCCGGCGAGAAGACTGTCATAAAAGTGTCGTAGGCTGTCTGGTAGATACTGAAGTGATTCAGAAAGAGTTAAGTCAGTTGGTGAAAGTTACATATTTCTTCCAGCTTGTAGTTTTGATTTTATGTCACTTTTGATAAGACGAGCAGCCGTTTCAATTAATTGGATTTTTTTCCTTTTCTTCGTCATCTTCTCGTGGTTTCTCATGGTATGCTCCAAAATGTTATTGGCCGTTTCTCGAAGTGTGATCACATCATCTTTTCGATTGTCACTTGCTACCAATATACTTTCAGTAGTTGACGCTTCATGTGCCGTTTGTCGTATGCTGTGTAATCAGTTTCTTCAAGAAGAGTACTAATTTTACTGACGAGTTCCCAACTTTTAGCTGTTCGTCATCATGTTTCACGTAATCAAAATCACTTTAAAATGCCTATAAACGCACGTCGTTTGTAGGTCTGCCAATCCGTGTTTTCTTTTCTGAAAGCTGACGATTAGTCTCACACCTGTACTGCTCTGGTATTCCCTTTCTTTTCCGAAAGTTTACACTACACGATTTGTGGTTGGCTGCGTGAAGATCAGATGAGAAATACTCAATACGGCCCCTTACCACGTGTGACCAAGTGTCATTTCTGTCATCACAGCACTGCACAACGCTCTCCGCAAAAACACTTGTCTTCACACGCACATTTTCTGACTTTGACACGTGAGGATCTTCAAAGAGTACACGTGTACTGCAAAACAAGCAGTCTATTTGTCTATTGAACGAACCGTCTAGTGAGCGAGTAATTCGTCTTTTAATTGGAAATGTCGACTTCTGTTTCAGGGCTACAGCAATACTTTTTTTTTGTCTGTGTAGCGTTTGCGTCAAGACTCATGAACAAGCATACCTGCGGAAGCAGTAATGTCACTACAACGTGCTTTGCTGGCATTGTTAATTCCTTCATCTCCTTTATCGTGAAGGATTATTGTCTTGCCATCTAAATCGGTCCTCTTACAGATGATACATACGTTTCCTGGATCACCCATAGCGGCGTCTCAGCGTCTCATCAGAATGTCCTGTAACACATAAAAATAGTATTATATTACATACACAAGGACATGTAGAAAAAAGTAGATACAATCAGGGCTGGAATGGTAAGATTTTTGGGGGGTACACGCTGCTCAATAAAAATCCGGATTTGGGAACACGTTCCTTTATATTTATGCACTGAGGTGGGTACACGCTGTGATTTATACTATTAGGTGGGTACACGGCGTGTACCCGCGTATACCCTCCATTCCACCCCTGGATACAATGTGTTCAACAACTAGAAAAAACAGTCAAGTATGGTTAAAATTGGACAACCCAGGCACAGCGAAAATTATAGACAATGAAAGTTGCAAAAATTATCATTTATTTTATCTAAACATTGTCTCTAAAGCAGTTCTATTCCACTATTTGCATGTAAAATTCGGATAACTTTGCACATTTTACATCAGTGCTGTTTTCAAGGTATTCTCCTGTCCGGATCTTGTCGGATATTGCATATAGTATTCAGGGGATAGCCTAGTCTTCATTACCAGTTAAAAACCTTGGGTTGCAATTTTGTCGAGGTTGACCTATTTTTCACCATACTTTGATTAGTCTATAAGCCTATATACAACTTTTAACACAGATGAATATACCCTTTACGGGTTTTTATATGCAGAATTATTGCCCATAGTGCACAATTTCTTCTTCAAATAACTTTGGAAGGAATAGACAGATTTGAGCACATCAAGACTTTAAGAGGCCGCTCCAACCACACTCTCTTAAACGATCATCTCTCGAGAATCAAGATCAAGTTGGAAGCCAAATGCGAGTGTGGACATCATTCTCAGTCTTTCTTACATCTTTTAACAGAGTGTCCCAAATTTTCCTCCCAAAGAGAGGATGTTAATTAATGCTTTGTACAGAACCAGAACTACTAAACCTCTCTCTCTGCAATCTCTATTATCTCTTCCGACTTCTACATCAGCTTACCTAATCTACAGCTTCTTTAGGAAAATCCACAAACCAATTTAATTCTCCTCATCTACCCCCTTTTCACTTTCACCTACTTCACTCCTTCTTCACTATGCCCTCTCCCCCAACATCTCTTCTTCTGGACCCTATTTCCAATCCAAATAGACCTACAGGACTATGACTGCACCTGAACTTTACAAACAAAACTGTTATACATTATCCACATAGACCCAATGTTTTACGGAGAAGAAAAAAGTAAAAAGAAAAGTAGGAAATGTTATCAATCTATTATGTTGCACCAATTTTAAGATCATCAAGTTAAAGATGTCAAAACATGGAGCATAGCTATTAACTATTCCACTAGTTTGCAGTAATAAAGACCAAGACCAAGACATCCTTACAGCTAATAATATTATCTTTACGTTGTAGGAAACCGTACCCAAATTGGTCGAACCATTCCAATTCGGAAATATTTTAGAATTGGGTACAAACTCCTTGCGCTGACTCTACCGGTTTCAGTTATTGCTCTTATCAACTGTTCCGAAATGAAGAAAGAACAAAATCGCAAACTGCACACTTCCGGGGTGATTGTGTTTTGTTTACATCGCCGAAACAGGCGTTTCCGGTCATCAAATTTTCGTCGCGTTTTGTTGATAAGATAGAAAACGTAATGAATAAGTTGAAAATGGCAGCAGTACAAGAGCGTAAGTGTGTTTATTTAACAGTACTTTTATGTAATATATGTCATACGATACGATTTAGAGATAAATTTGTACAACTCTAATGGCAATGTTTTGAGTGTGAATTATTCCCGCGTTAATGCAACGGATTTTAGTTTATTTTTGTTGTATTTTTCGCAGTTCACAGTGAATTTCAAAGTGCAAGGTGAATTTTGGGCTGCACTTTAGATGCTTCCTCGGATCGTTCAAAACTGAAGATTAGATTAGGTTGGGTTAGCTTCATTTATATCAGTTCGTTGAAATCATCTTTTACTGGGATAAAGATAATGGTAAGAAGGTGTGTTGAAACTCAAATTAGAATTAGTTTTGTAGTAATCAAGCAGTGTAATAAGAGTGAAAGATGTGGATATATGTGGGACTATATGAGCTTCAGCCATGGGGGACTGATTGTGTCCAGTGTGTAAAATTTCAAAGCTCATATAATCCAACCTTACTTTCCTACCTAACCTAACCCACTGAAGTTTAAGTTGTAAACAGAAGAAAAGGCAAAATCAAATAAATGCCATCTGAGTTTGACGTAATTCGTATTCCTCCGCGTGCCACCATATCCATCTTCGAATCCACTACAGTGCGTATTTTACTTATCAATTATTGTAGTGTTGTTCCCGTCGCTACTCCTCGGATTGTGCTTATGGAAGTGCCAGAGATAATTAATTTTTAAAAACGAGTTATGTCGAGGTCAACAGGGTGAGTATACCAGTAATGGGCCACCTGCTATAAATGTGTTTCAAAGAAACCTAAGAAAGCAGATTTATTACTGGTCAAGGGTGTAGTTAACTGGTCCACCACCCAGAGGGCAAGTTTCGAGGTAACGAGACTCGCCAGGATTGAGCTCTTATATTAAGATGTTTCTTCAACATATTAATAAAAAAAAACAATCCTTGATAGTCAGTTCACTCGAAATTTGCCCTCTGGATGGTGGACTAGTAACCTGGGATTAACTTTAGCAGACGGTCCTCAAAAATGGAAAATTTACAGTTGGAATATAGTATTCATGTAAGTGTTCAGGTTTCCTTTTTGGTAACTAGTTTCTGAGTGGTGGTTACAGGCTACCCAATGTGGCAGTTTTTTTTTATCGCAACCATAGTTCCGTAGTGTACCTTACCTAACCTAAAATAACTCAAGGTAGGCCATCTACATGAAAATTTGCACAAAAATGGGAAAACTAGTAATGTCTTTGAGGACCGTCTACTAAAGATGTGCCGTAACCTGAAATACAATGAAGATAATCATCTCGAAAACTACTAACCGATCAGAATTTCTCCCTTTCCATAAAAATACGCAGTAACAGAAAACAATAATTACATCTAGATCAGTACAAAACTTAGTATTTAAAAATTTATGGGGGTACTTCACCCCCCATACCCCCTCATAAGAAGACATTAAACAAACGTTAAAGCAGACGATAATTACAGATTTGAATTCCTATTTGTGAAGCTGTGTTTACGAGGGGTAACTTTCCTCACATCATAAGTTTATTTTAACAATACTAACCTAACTGTACCTAACCTGAAATCAGTAATTTGTAAGGTGGCCCACCCAAGGAACCCTTCAAATATACTCTTCCTAAGCTAAGACTCAATAACATCGTACACATCGTAAATCATTCGATATTGATTTTTCTAAAGCTAACAAACCTAAACTATACCTAACCTAAAGCGGTGTATGTATGGCAAAACAAGTATCAGGCCAGGCAATTGTGAGAAAAAATAGTTGAGAAAGCCATTGGTAGAACTACTATCTTCAGAAACACATCAGAAGCTGATTATATTTCACAGTAACTGCTTAAATATATGAAGATCGTTACACTCACCAAGCAAATTTACTAATTCCGTACACCAAAACGAGGAACGTCAAACGGACTGCAGCAGAATTTAAAAAAAGCAACACAATTGTCACATAACACTGACAACCAATACGGATTGAATGAAATGTCATGTGACTCAAGGAACCATTCACATTAAACCTTGTATAGATAAACAGCTACTAAGAAGATCATAATAGCACGTTGGAATAAGGCGAAACACGCGTAAGTGATATTAAAGTTACAAACATAAATTTAGGATAAAAATTAATAAATTATTTACCGTAAACAAGCTGTGAATATTTCAAACGCAAGTTCTATTTGAACCACGCAGATAACAGACTGTTACTCTCGTTTAAATCGAATGTAATCTTAATGTATTGAGAGAACGAGAAAGAGAAAAAGTGAGTGTGAATAATAAAACGAAGAGAAAAATATATTGTAATAGATGTACCAGTAGGCTAGAGTACTTGCTGAAAGGTTGGTTCGAGTTTTAAAAATTATCTGTGCTCTTATTTACGTGGACCAGTTATCTACACTCTTCAACAAATTTTGCTAAAATAGAGCAAAGTTCTATTCTATCTATGGTCATTCCATATAAAATCAACGACTGATCTGGGACTTGAAGACTCGGAAATCGAAGATTTTTTTTGCACAGAAGTAGTAGTATTGGTAAGGATGAAAAATTAAAAAAAATTCATGTGTCTGTCACTTTTGGTTTTGAGTCACGCGTTTTGAAACCTTCAAAAGCCCGATACTCAGATTTGTCGTAGACAGCTCAAACTTGCACCATTCGTTTCAGAATTTCAAGGACTTTAATTTGATATATTACTTGATTTCATTAAACCAATCTTCATATTTTTCAAAAATGAAACAAAAGTTTTTTGTTTTTTTTTTGAAAAACTCAAAATCGAAATATTTATTTTTTCTGGAAAAAGAAAAGAAATGTTCAATGTGCCAAATTTCATGATGGCATTTCAAAAACAGCCGCTTATGCATAACGTGTATAATGGCAGTGCAATCAATGACTTTTAGCAAAGTAAATTTAATTGGTTAAAATGTGACATGCAGTATCTTCATTTCAGTTCTATTGTAGTGCAAAACAAGTAAATACTAGTCCAGCCAGATTATTAGTTAGACATTATTTATTTTCAGGTTAATAAGCCTACTATATTTTCTATTTTATTGTATGGCTACAGAGTTGTATGTACTTATTTCTTTTGAATTTACATTCATTTTATACAATATCAGCAAGAGAACAATTTCTTCTACCACTCTCCGCCCGTTGTAGCCAATAAGAAAGAAGAATGCTTGTGATTAAGTTTACCTGAAATTAATCGTAGTGGCGTTTGAATAATATTGAAAGTAGTGATCTTTCTCAAGTTGACTTTTAAGACCGAGCGGCCGTAGATCAGTTGGCTGGCTTAGCAATCTGAAGGTCTTGGGAACGATCCCAGCGGCCGCCCATCATGACTTACGTTTTTTCTGTAACATCAGTCGGATGCTGCCCTGCCCGACTATCTTCTTCACCCTGTTCCGGCCTGAACCTGAAATGCCTAAAGACCATACATGAAAATCCAGATCAATTTAGTTTTAAGTTTGTGGAATAAAAGGATCAGTTTTACAGTCAAATTACTACAACGACATTTGGAAATTTTTTCTTTCCCATTTTTATTTTAAAATTAGTATATTTTGTGATCAATCAGGCGCAATAAATCGTGATGCATGAGTGACTCGAGTAGGTTGGGATCAGGGGTGTGCTCCAAATAATTGAACAAAGGGCTCGGAATAAATATAAATATTTAACAAAGGACTCGCGCGATCACTTGCGATCCTCCTGTTCTACACTTCTGCAGCAGGGGCGTCTTTAAAGTAATTTAACTAAGGGCTTGAACAAATACAAAAATTTAACAAAGGGCTCGCGCGAGTCCCATCCAGCACGCCCTTGGTAGGGATACAAACAAATCTAAGTAACAGTCAGGTCACTCATCAATTGGTAATGCCAGTTGAACCGTACTTTGTTTTTCTTGACACGGTTAAATAACATTTGAAGTGAAGTCAAAATTTGAGATATCCCAAAATGTTCTTGTGCTCGATACAAAGCGAAATATGGAATTGCCGCAGAACACAGCGAGTGTGTTATTAAGTTTAGCTGATACGGAATCAGGAAGTATTTAGTATATTCCTTGTGTTGTTTTTTAAGTTTCAGTGGAAATTATAAAGAATTAAGCTAACTCAGTAAACTACGGCAAATGCAGAGTTACTGTTATCTACTGTTCTGTTTAGGTGTGGTAAATAAGTACAGTTAAAAGTTTTCCAAATCTTGGACATTAGAATCATTACGAGATGTTCCCTACAGGCGGTAAGTCACTGGCGTTGACGACGACATGCTGCAGTCGGTTCAGGGTGCCTTCTTTCTCAAGATCTGGTGTGGTTAATCGCAAATGTGCTTATAATTATTATATATAATAAAGTAGTAAATGTGGTAGGTTTATTACTCTGTAACTAAATAATTTCGAACTAATAATTCTTAGTGCCTGTTCTAAAATACTAAGATCAGGCTGGACTAAGTATTTACTAGTTTTGTTCTCAATAGAACCGAAATGAAGATGCTTTATGTCACATTTTAACCAACTAATTTTCATTGCTAAAAGCCATTATGCGTACTGCCGTTTATACACGTTATGCATAAATGGCTGTGTACTTTTGTTAGAATTCTTTTTTCCAACATGATCCCATTGAAATAGCATCATGAAATTTGGCAGTACATTCTAATCAGATGCACATTAAACATATTTTTATTTTTTTTCCTTCAGAAAAATTAAAAATATTGATTCTGAATTTCGCAAAGAACAAAATTTCGTTTCATTTTTGAAAAATATAGGGATTGGTCTAATAAAATCAAGTTTAAGCTGTCTAGGGCAAATAGTTTTTGAGTTTCTGGATTTTAAAGATCTCAAAACGTGTCCATAAAGCGTCTATTTTTTTATATTTAATAATTTATAACTCAAAAACCAAAAGTGACAAGAACAAGAAAATTTGTATTTTTAATCATATTGGTGCATAGAACAACACGATTAACAATTATTACACTTTTTGTAAAACCTAAGGTCTAAAATTATTTCTTTATTGTTTGATTTGGTATGGAATGACCCTTCAATCTAATGTTGCTAAGTACAAAGTTTCATGTATATGTCGGGCGCTGTGCATAGTGTTGCTTCGTGTGATTTAGTTAAGCGTTTTGTTAGGAAAAAGAGTGAAGTGCAATCTCAAAATTAATGAGTAATCTGAAATTCATTTTAGGTAATACAAATTCAGTTTTCTAATTATGAACAATTAAATACAGTCCTGCATGGAATATAGATCAGAATCATTATTTTTATTGTTAAGCTTAATGGCCCTCCTTAGGTATATTTGAAAGATGTGGCTCTAGTAATGGGCCACACCGGCCCACTACTGGTGAACCAAAAAAATTGATGCTTTTAAGGGAAAAAGAAACAAATGTCCTGTAAATTCAACTAGCTTGCACACTAGTTTATTAGCACCTAATCCACAGGAACTTTCATGACCTGGATTCCCTTAAATTTATTACATCTGGTAAGTTGTTTGTGAGTCAGTTTCTTTTACTGGAAAGTGTATGTAGTCCTATGTGCACTTGTACCGAATGAAGATTACGTTCAAGGGTATATTACAGTACTTCTCGGGCAATTCTCTAGTTTTATTGATGTTACATATTTCAAAATGCGTAAAAGAAAACTGAAGCAAACTAAAACTTGGGGTTAACATTACGTCACAGCTTTTGAGAATGTCTTGTGCATTTTACATCGTAGTTTCCATCAGCGACAAGTGTCTATATCAATGAACACAGCACATTTTGTTTCTAAACTTGGTTGCAACCGTCCATCATATACTATGTATAAAGAGGTACTTACGTTGTAGAATACCAGGACAGGCTTACACGTACATCACAAACGCAATAGAAAAGAGACAACGTTTCGCAAAAGCGTTTTCACGTGATAGGAAAAAAAATGGACAGGTACTGGGACTGGTGCTAAGGAGACACCGTGTTGCCAACTAATGCTGTGTAGCCAGGTTATGGAGGCGGGAAAATGACTTGATGGGTCGGAGAAAACACTAAATGGAGAGCTGTGTGGAAGTTACTAGAAGTAGATAAGGGATTCCTAAAGGAATAAGAGTGTAAAAATCGGAGGAAAGGGGGAAAATAATAATAGTAAAAATGAAGGAGAAAAGGAAAGAATATTGAAAAATAGAATAAAAATGGAACCAGAGACGGAACGAAGAAGAAACTCCGCTGTAGGGAGTTACATGCAGTTGGGGCCGGGTTCATGGTTGGCGCAAAGGGTAGAGATGTACGTCTGCTCCCATCTCTTTCTGACTGTGGCAGGTGAGACAGGGTTCAGAATTTTCAGGATGCTGACTCGAAAGGTTTCGTCAAACGTCCAGCCGTGATAAGAAGTGTGTTCAGGTATGGGGAGGTACATAAGTTGAGATTTGGAGGAGTAGCGATGGTTGTTGATCCGGATTGTTAGAGGTGTTTGGGTGTGCAGCTGCTGCAGTGTCGGGAAGAGTACGTCTTGTGAGTAACGGGATGTTCGAAGGTCAAGCTGGGATCAAAAATAGGACAGGTTCTTCATCTGGATCTATTGCACTTGCAAGGATTGTGGAGAAGGGGCGGAATGGGTCCAGTTCACGCATATATATATATGACCGCCCTATTGATCTAATGGTTACCGTCTCTGACGGTTGATCGTGGGGTCCCGGGTTCGATTCCCGGCTCTACCAAGTATTTTTTTCCGAAGCAAGAGGGCTTGGAACAGTTCCCACCCCAGCATCGTGATTCAATTCGGGAGCTGCTGTAAATAAAAGACAGTGGCGATCACAGTTGAGAGCTTTGGCTCTCCTCTTCCAACATGTCTGATCAGTGTGGGAGCAGTATACCAATTCGTCCTTCCGGGAGAGTCCTCATCCAGTAGTGGATGGTTGTGAATTATGAATTATAAATTAAAAATAGGTTTTTAAAATAAAATGTAAGAATTATATATTTTTAACATTGTTACACATTTTTAAAAATTTGAAAATCTTTCTGACACTAATGTGCACCGAAATGCTTTCACTCCAATAAACTGACTGTTAAATTTATGGAGAAATAAATGCCTAAACTCTAATTGTCTACCACTTTACCTCAAGTCGTAACTACACTTTTTTTTTTTAAGGTTTCGGAATCTAATCAGAAAGGCTTACTATGTTTGAAGAGGTGTTTTGATGCTTTTGGTTACACCCACTATCACTTGGACTGTCTCCTGTTAAAATGTTAGGTTGGACTTACGTTCTTACTTTCCTAACGTGCATACACGCTCCGAATCCATAACACAAACCGAGCGGTCGTTGCTCAGTTGGTCAAGCGTTGGTTTAGAGTTCGAAACGATCCTGACAGCTTTTCCCAGGGTTTTTCTCCAGTCGCACCAGCCAATTGCTGGGATGGTACCTACCAACCATGCCCGGTCCGACTACCTTGCTCTTCTAGCCTATCCCAACCTGAACCTAAAATGCCGAAAGGCCAAAAATAAGTATTTAAATTCAGAATTTCCACCACACGATAGCTATAAATATCTGTAAATCCAGCACTTTTACTCGATATCTACTTGTCTTGGGGGGCTCCAGCGCTAACTTGTGTGGGGGATGTTCCGAGGTGCATCTGCGTGTGATATTTACGTAAAATGCATATAAGTTAGCCTACAATTATATTAATTTTATTAAAAGATCTGAATTTACGGGGAAGGAAGGACTTTTTATGACACACTGCACTATTGTGCTGTTTCAGAATTTCTCTACTTTACCTTAGACGTACATAACAACGGTGGAAATAGCGCAAAATTATGTTTTGTATAAACTAGGCAGTAACGCTTGAAACAGGCATTTTTAAGCATTACAAAATTTGTGGATTTTTGTATAATTTCTCATGAAACATACATTTACAACTTTATTTTCAAGTAAGTACTAAGTACAAAAATAGGTTTTTACCTGAAGATCCGCGGTCTGTTTATTAGTTTTCTAGATGTGACGCCATTTAGGACGATGCTGCGTTGACCTTTAGTTCCTTTAGCTCCGAAACAACGCGTTTTGAAATTTCTTCAAGGAAAATTTCACCTTGCTTCGGTATCAGGAATTCATCCTCTAATGTTTTACATGTATTAAAAAATAAAAATTAAAAAAATAAATGTTTATGACTTATCAACAAAGTTCAGTAGGATGGAAACGTACCGTGTAGTGATTGAAATATAACTTGGTTAACGGGCAATGGATCTTGCGTTCTCGAAGCAGCTAACAAATTGCTGGTGGAGGTTGTAAAGGGATACTGCGCAAGGTCAGTATCTGTCAAATCAGTGTACTTACGTAGATCAGCTCCCAGTGTTAGCTTGTGTAGTTTTTAAAGCATTTACATTTCAAGTCATTGTTGAATTTTCATGTGACTTTAAAACGCAACAAAGAGAACGAGACGGGGAAAATAGAAACAAGATTGCCTATACATTTAAACTATTTAAAAAAAAAATATTGTTTAAAAATTACTGAGTTGAGTAATATGTGTTAATATTGTGTTAATATGTATGTAGTTTAGCATTTTGTTGTTTTGTGTTGTGTTGTGAAGTCTCCCTCTCGTTCTTGCGTTTTATACTGACGCAATTTCGATCTCGGGTTGGCCGAGATGTTAGCGCATTCGCTTTCTGTACCCGAGGTCACCTTTTCAATTCCCGTCTAAGTTCATTGAGCGGTGTGGTTCCGAGATCACTTCACCAAAAACTGTAGGTTCTGTCCTTAGAAGCTCACCAGCTCATTTAGAACGCTAATAATAATTCAGTCAGAGGAAGATTCAGCCCGTAGCTTTGCCGCTCAAGTCGCCATATTGCCAAAATGACGGATAAAAACAGTTTCTTCGAAATATCTAGATTCCAGTGCATCCTACGGCAAAAGTATCTATTTTATAATCGAAAGAGGAGAAAATTTAATTTGCTACAAATTATGTCATATACATTTTTCTTGTAAACCTAATGGTTTTCGCACAACAACCGTGTGAACTCTGGTATATTTGTAATTTATTGAAGATTTTCACTTTTAGTGACTTTTTAATCATATTTTCATTAGTTTTATTAACTAATATTACTATATTACATTATTACAATTATAATTTTATCTTATTCTTTGGTTAATGCGAGGCCCGGAGCCCGATCCTTCCTTACGCACTAGCTATTAATTATTCATAAATTGTAGGGTCTCTCTTTTGGGTAGTTTCACACTCCTCCCTTTCCCCTCTTATTTTTGCTTTCTTTTTTTTTCTTTTCCATCCTGTGAGTTTTTATACAATAATTATCGAGTTCTATTTCCACTCTGTATGTATTAGCCCTCCGGCTGTACCGGGTTCCGAGAAGTAGGTTTATTTCCCATTTTCAAGTGGATGTGGTACTCTCTCAGTTTTAAGAGACCTGTTGTCATGTGGGCCCCAAATGAGATTGGGCTCTCTCTTCCAAATCGTTTGAAATGTTTCTATCTATTATTGTTAATAATGTATCGGTTAATTTGTTATTAATAGAGCTCATTCAGTTCTCTGTCTCCGGTTCTATTATTTCCCAATATAATTTTCCGTTCAGAGGAGCCCCAAAACGGTAGTATTTGGAAGGTTCTGGGTTCGTTCTATGTCTTGGTTTATTATTATTATTTGTTTTCTATTCCTGTATGGTCGCTTTCGCATTGTCATGTTGGCCTGTGGTTATGTAGGTCTGTATATTGTTCAAGCAGTGGTTGTGTTGTCATTATTTTTATTCTTATAACTTATTAATTATTATTATAAATTATTTTTGTACTGTTACTAAAAACGTTTAGTTCTTTCTGTTTTGTTAATTTGATTTCGGTCAATCGTTCCGTTTTGTTGTAATTGCTGTTCCTTTGTGTAAGGCAGTCTTGGTGGTCATGTCGTTCGTTTTATTATTCATCTGTAATGTCACCGGTAGTGCCAATGTTGGTGTTATTCTTTTAGAAGAGCCTATATACCCTCTTTACTCTGTTTAAAATTGACCTTCCCGAGGAATGGGGAAGGTTTTATCATCTGGTTTATTATTGTTTGGCCCATTTGTTGGGTCCTGTAATTTTAATTTTTGTGGTTAGTATGGAGCTATGCTGCCATGTGTTCCTGACCGTTTTTCTCTGTGCCGACCCAGCATTCTGTCGTTGTTATATTTTTTTTCTTTGTTTTGTTTGTAGATTCAGTCCTGAGTAGGCTCTGTTATATATCGGAATAATTCCATTCAGGGCTTTCCAATTATATGTGTGTGGTTCATTTTGTTTTATTGGGGGGAGGGGTTTAGTTCTAATTCTTTGGGTCTCCGTTTTTCTGGGTTCTCACCTATGAGAAGGTTGCCTTAGTCAGCATGCGACTCAGATTGTGGGGTCTCCTGTAAGCTATCATGGGTGTTTCCTGTGTCATTCTGGTCCATCACTCCTCTTTACTATATTCACTTTTGATATTGTTCCAAAACTTTTGGACCAGTTTTTTAATTTTGTTTTCATAGTTAGGATGGTATGTGAGAGGAAAAATTATTCTATTTCCTTCTTGTTTATTTCGTGTTTCTTTTCTAGTAGTCTGTCCGAGAAGTTTCGTTAGCGTAGATTTGACCATATTTCTGTTATAGCCTCTATTTTGGAAGTTCCTTTTCATTTCTATCAGTCTCTTTTTCAGCTTCTGTTTGTTGTCTACAATTCTAATCAGTCTCAATCCTTGGCTTTTGACCATTGAATTTATTAATGAAGTTGGGTGAGCCGAGCTGACTTCCAAAAACTCGTGTCTCGTTGTTGGTTTGTAGTAGACGTCTGTTTCCAGTCCACTTGCTCTTTTCTTAAGGCTGAATCCAAGCGGGTTTTCCCACCTTTTTTGTTTTACGTCAATTACTCAAAATTCAGTGTAGATAAACAAAATTTAACTTTCACGGACTAATGTTCATTTTGTACTTCAATTATAAGTACAATTAGTTTTAAAGAAATGCTAATAGTAAGCTCAGGATTGTGTGCAGACACTTTTGGGACAGAATAATGTTCCAAAAGTGTCTGCACACAATCCTGAAGTTATTATTAACATTTCCTTAAAGCTAATTGAATTCATTATTGAAGCATGACACAAACTTTGGTCTGTGGAAGTTATATTTTGTTTACCTGCACGGAATTCTGAATAATTGACGTAAAACGAAAAAGGCGGAAAAACCCACTTGGATTGAGCCTTAATTGTCACGTCCAGGAAACTAGAGGACAAGTTCACTCAGACGCAGGGAGGGAAGGGAAAACACACACACACACAAAGAGTGGGGGGATAATGAAGTGCAGTTGGGGTAATATCAACAGTTTCGACCTCGTTCAACTCTGTACAAAGCGACTGTACTAACTAACTAACTTAAAAATATGCTAAAGTTCATACGGCTGTTGTGCGAAAACCATTAGGTTTACAAGAAAAATGTATATGACATAATTTGTAGCAAATTAAATTTTCTCCTCTTTCGATTATAAAATAGATACTTTTGCCGTAGGATGCACTGGAATCGAGATATTTCGAAAAAAAATAAAACTGTATTTAGCCGCCATTTTGGCAATATGGCGGCTCAAGCGGCAAAGCTACGGGGGTGCAAATTTAGTATGTTATCAAGGACACTAAAATGCACAAGTTCATGAAAAAATCAAAACTTCCTCACTCCGAAATGTGATAGTATTAACACAAAGTGTAATAAAGTCACAACAGGTATGTAATTATGAGGTAAGGTAATTGCTAGTAGATGGTAGATGCTAGTTGCAAGCCTTACAACCCGGTCTTAGTTCCTACTATCTGTTAAGGTCTCTTATTTTTTTTATTTTTTTTTTTAAGTTGGCGAAGGAACTTAAAACGACGGAGATCCAATTGTGCAGATGCTAGTTGAAAGCCGCACAACCATTTCGAGGTTTCTGCCATCTGCATCTGCCACGTACTTGCATTTATATTTTAGGCCCACCGTGATCTATCCGCAAATGGGATATTCAGCTCGCCGATGATCGAGAGTTTTCTGTACATTTAATTTTTCTTCTTCCAGGTATTTTCTTTAAAAGTTGTTTTTATTTTTCTCAGGATTGAAGCTCAAGAGGGTTCCAATAGATACGTGGTCCATTAAGGAACAGCTGTGCCTTGCTTCGTCGGTTCTTAGAAGTGGAGACCAGAACTGGTATGTTTTATTTCCTATTTTACTCCCCCCTTCCTTTCCGTTCTTGACGCGTTTACACGCACTCGCATTTTACAATAAATCCTTTTTAGACCCGTTTACACGCACGATTATATCAGCTGCATAAAATTGTTCATGACGCAGATCATGTTCATTCTCTATGTTTCAGTACTGCAGAGTTTCACCAGGTGTTAGGATGTATTGGCAAGCACATTCTGCCATCTAGTGATCGAAAATGTAACTTGTTCTGGAGCCCTGTTTTCGTTTTTTTCTTAGTTATTAGTTACATGTGGTTGAGAAGGCCGGGTGTAGTGGACTTTTTACGCGGAAAACGTCTTGCTACTGATAGTGATGAAGAAGATAATGATTCATCTTTGTCGTCAGTGTGCCTGGACAGTGAATCGGATGTCTCGTTTTAGAAAAGTGTCCTAGACACTTCCAGTAATAGTCAAGTTAATATCCAACAACCCACCCCCTGCACTTCCTATATTTACTTTCAGGAGAAATCCACAGCTACATGTAAATATATGTGAGTCTTTCACACCTCTGGACTTCAGATTTTTTTGTTGATCTGTTAGATCTAATATGTAAAGAAACAAACAGGTTCTCAACGTAAACGATAAACAGTGCACAATTAGAAGCGAAATCAAGGACGTAGAGGGTGGTTCCAGGGGGTGCGTATTTCTTCCGCCCCCCCCCCCCCCCAAATTCAGAATTTAGTATAACTTCGGGCGTAATTATTCGTATTTGATAATTTCATGCCCAGGCACACGTTGGACCCGCTCCCGGAAGCCCGTGGACCTCTCTCAGAACCAACTTCTGGATACGTGCCTGATCGAAGCATTGGGTTCCTACCAACAATGGTGAAATGTTAGTGTTTTTCGGCCTTATGATTTTACAAGGTTTGGTTGAGAAAGCTCAACAGGAATTGCACTGGTCCACAAATAAACCTTTAGAGACGCTGTTTTTCCCATCTGTTAAAATAATGGAACTAAAATGGCACAGAACGCCGAGAAAAAGGTAACGGCAGGGAGTTAAGACGTTTTCACTTGTAGTAACAAGACTTGTGGTTTTTAGAGTCAAATGTTTTTGGTATAAATAATCTTGTGTAGTGTTGAAAATGAGCGTTATGAGTAGGGTTTCAGGTCCTTTTTTTTTATGATGCACAGTCACCTGTAGTGTGCGTTGACTTGGGTTCGTACCCGATGAGATTAGATTGAATGCAGTGTTAGGGAGCCCACTTCAACATTAAATGTAGATCCCGTCCTTAGAAATTTATAACTTCTGCCTTATTTAGGAAGTTGAACTGTTTTTTAAGTTCTTTATAATATTTCTCTGAGGCAGAGATAACGGCACGTCAGTAATGAGAAGCGGAGATTTAAGTGAAATGCTATTCCCCTCCAGTTCAACAGTGTTGCATTGTCATACTTGCCCTTGGTTCATATTCCCATGTCGCCATTTAATCAGCTTGTGACGAGAGATAAGAAAAAGCAGCGTATAACATATCGTTGCTTTTGAACCATATTTAGTTACTTTGAAGGAATAGAAAAACTTTACATGGGTTTTGATTTTCATGTCCTATTGATATATATCAAATTTTAACATTTTGTTCACTCTTTTTAAATAGGATAACAAAAGGACTTGTAGCTGCAAGCGCAATTAAGAACCGATAACATTCCATCAGTTTATATTTGGGAATGGCAAAAAGTGCGGATAACAGAGTTTCGGATCATTAATTTAGCGTATGTAATGTACAGATTATTTTAATTTATGCTTCCGCAAACTTTTCTATTCTGTATGATTATTTCAGTTTATATTTTCATTTATGCTATTTGCTTAATATATTCCATGAATATTACGTCAGTATAATTTATAAGATCGTACATATTCATAATGTTGTTGTTAATCTATCAAGAAAACACTACGTGTAGCAAATGATAAAAATGCTCACAAACTTTCTTGCACTATATCGCATTTGTATGCGTAAGATTTGTTTCTATCGTGAGCTGGAAACACAAACTTTAAAACCAAAAAGATTGCAGTGACATGCGAAAGAACACAACGCATTAAACAAGATTACCTTCTGCCGATATCGATAAAGAAAAGTGCCTCTTGTTGAGGGGCTGCATCTCTCAAACTTGTGACGAGATTATGCCAAAGATGCCTTATAATCCACAAATGTAAAATAAATTATAATTAACGTGACTTTATTTGTTGAGTTTTGTATTTTTATTTCGCAACATAGTATGACATCCACACCAAATTAGGCATACACTTTTCTTGATAAACCTATCGACACTTTACCGTGAGAAAGAAACAGGGTTTATCATTACTATTATTAACTGTGAAATGTATTTAAAGTCTAAGGTAAATCGTTCAGGAATCTATCACTTGAATGCGTTCTCTTTATTATCAGCCACATGGGCAGAGCCTTTCTTTCAGTTGGACAAATGCTATTCGGAACCAACTCCAAAAGTCTTACTTTTCCGCAAACGTAGCGAAACAGTTGAATTTGAATTCTACGCCAGGATCGTCTCAAATATAATGACCAAACTTACTATGTGTATGTCAGAGCTACCTATCTTGAGTTAAATTGCCAGATTATTAAATGTATAACATTGTTAAATGATCACTTCCTAATACAGATTCAATAACCCGAACATGGCGCGTGGTTGCTTGTTACACACGAGCATCGACGGCGATTACTGGTTAATTTAGGGTTTGAGTTTTTGTAAAGTTGCTTTTCAAAACTATTGCTTAAATTCCAGAATATTTGTGCACATCTAAACCAACTAACTCCATGGCTTGTGGAACTCGCAAGTTCACCGCTCCATTAGCAAACGCTCACCATTGGATTCTATCCTGTGAAAGTGAGTTTTTACCACGAACACCTACCTCTCGAAGTTCCCTTCTAATATTGTCCTCCTAACGACATTTCAGTCTTCTCAACGGCCTATTTCCCTCCGGCTTACTAATTATGATTGAATATAATCTTCGTTTTTCCTTCATCCGATCTACATGGCCTTCTCATCGTAGTCGTCGAGATTTCACTATTCTTATAATATCGGGTGAATCAAATAGTTTGTGGAGTTCTTCATTAAGTAGTCTCCTCCTTTCTCCGGTTATCTCGTCCCGTTTCGGTCCGTATATCTTTCTCACATTAGTTTCAAACCCTCGGAATGCATAGTTATCTGGCTGGAACGGCCTTAAAGTTTTGCACGTAGAACCACCGTTTTGTGTATATTAAATTCCAACTTTCTTGATATCAATCATAAGGTTAGGAGCTTCTGGACTGAATAGAGACAAGCGTTGCCCGATGCTAAGCGACTTTTTATTTCACCCGCGACCTCATTCTTGCTTGTTACATGTGCTCCCAAGTATTTAAATTTGTTTATTTTTTCTAAGTCTCATTCTTAATTGTTGTTTCTCTTCCCTTCGTCTTCTGTGTATTGGTTTGTTATAATGTATTTTGTTTTCTCTACGTTCACCTCCTGTAGATGTATCTCATCGAAAACTTATCCTAAGACATTGGTGTTGTTTTCTAGAGCGTCTATATCGTCTTCTATTAAACCTACATCATCTGCGTATACAAACAGTTGGTTCAAGCCATTCAATGTTAGTCCCACTTTGTCATTTTTTTATTTTTAGTATCGCATATTCTAATGCAAAACTAAAGAATAGTGGTGACAAGGCATCGCCTTGTGTCAATTTGCTACGAATCTCGAAGCTAGCTATCTGATATATATTTCTTATACGATGGGGTCGCTGAGGCACATCCTTACCAGTTGAATTCTTTCTTTTTAAATTCAAAATCGTACCAGGATTTTGTATAGCCTTTTCCTTTTAATAGAATTATATGCTTTCTTAAAATTAATGGACAACTTCTGAACTGCCCCCTTTCGCCCCTTCCCTAATTGCCACCCATGCATAAGAGTATCCAATTCAGTTAACCTAATATCGACATAACAGCAAATTTAAACGTAAGTTTAATATTTTTAATACTTTAATATTTCCAGGGTATCTGTGAGCAGATCGTTAAGAGCGTTTGGTGATCCAAATAGACCTCCTGATTGGTTCTCGCAGAAAAACTGTGCTCTTCAATATGCAAGCCTTTTAGAGAAGGTGGATACACCAAAGCGAAAACGAGGAGAGAAGGGCGAAGTTCATGTAGAAACTGCTGGAGAATGTATAGTACGAAAATTGACATTAGGTAAGAGGGAACTGGTTAAGACATGACTTTTAAAGTAAAGAAAATGTACAAGGAATCACAATAGATATGAATCTAACACATGGCATCTATCTCTTAGACATTTGTCTATTCTTAGTGTATAGTAGATGGAGAGAAGGTCGGAGTTAGTCAGATTATGTTGAAAATATAGAATGTAGGTTGTAGTCAAAAAGGTGGTTTCCTTTATATTATTACTAGTGCCGTTAGTTCGGCAATATTGTGGTCAATTGTATACCGGGTAGTTCAGATGATAAATTTTATCTTATTTCTAAGTTAAACATAGGTTGTTGATGAAACGGCTGTAATGCAACTTCCTCTAGAATATGTGTGTTAGGCATGCTGTTGATCTTACCATGCAATGGGTTTCAACCACCAACCCATTGATTTCTAAATTAGATTTAAGGTAATTACTGGAACGACTGACATAATGAATTTGCTGTCTGACAACAAAATACAGAGACTGGCAGCTGAGACACTTCACTTCACTTGTATCAGATTGTACCGAAAGACAACTACTGCAAGAAACAAGGCATCAGCTTTGGACTCCTCTGCCTAGGTAAGATTTTGCTGTCGCTTGGTTTCATCGAGAGGTGCTGAATCAACAAGAGATCATTGATTTGTGGTAAGTCTTTTGCAATTTTCTGCTTGGTCAGGTACAGGGGTTGCGCTTACCAAGTAGGAAGACGCTGATTACTTGATTCTCAGTTCCGCTGGGAGCCTAAAGGCCATAAATACAATAATAATGCACAATCTTTAGAATTGTAGTTTGTAGAAAGATCAATTTTCCAACAGTTTGTCATTCTGCAATTCCGATTCTCCCGAGAAATTCTAAAATTTTGCATGAAGACTCTCCCCTCTCTCAAATTTCTTTGTGAATTCCTAGGATAGAGGGATAAAAACTGTAATATTGATATGCATATAAATATAAGATTATAGCAGTTCGGCGGCGCATTCCGGAGTTGTGCCTACGTTCCGATTCTCTGATCTTACATTTGTTTTGAGATAAACATGCTAAGCAACATACCGATAGAACGATATGACCCCACCGATATGGATATCATTGTATACATTGATCAATTCTTAAGCTACTGCATGGCTTACAACATAAGTGATGTGAAACGATCACACTTATTTCTTGCAAAACATTGGGCATAATTTGTATGCAAGATTGAAAGACATGTTCACGCATGCCTCGCTTGCTGATCAGTGTTTTGAAGATATGAAGGCAAAACTTAAACAACGTTTTTTCGCGTTTCCATACTATGAAACACAGTGAGTTGGAAATAACAGCTAATTTTATAATACAACTACGTAGCCAAGCTGTTCGTGTGATGAAATTAATGACGATATGCTGCGAGACAAAATCGTCGTTGGCATACGCAGAGATGACACAAGGCGAACACTCTTAGCCAATGAAAATCTGACCCTACAAAAGGCAATTGAGATAACTCAAATAGACGAGCAAGTAGAGAAAAACAGCTCCTATTTCAAAAAAAACTTCATTCGAATAGAGATTTTGCAGGACCATTCAAAGAATGTAATCTCGTTCGTAATCCTAATCAATGATTTCGTTCTAACTCAGATAATAGTAAACGTGTTTGTATGCGATGCGGTGGACAACATAATTCAAAGGAAGATTTACGAAGGATGTTTTGCTAAAAGGTTAACTTGCAGAAAATGTCTCCAGGTTGGCCACCTTGCAAAAAATTGCCAAACGAAACGAAAATCTCCAGTTCGGGAAGTCAAAAATGTAGATGCAGACAAGTTATCTCAACCTGATGAGTCTCAGCTCGTACAGTTTCGACCTGGATTATCGATGAACCAATACCTGGCACCTCTAGAGTATTGAACGATATATTTATGGCCGTATTAGAACCGTACACGAGACATCAGCATGACAATAATTCACCGTACATTGAGATTGAGTACCAATCTTTGTATTGTAAACACTGGCTTTAACACAAATCTAATGTCAATTAATAAGCTTATGCAACTTAACGTATCAAATAGATTAGTACCAGAAAAACAGGTTATTCATCTAATCAATAAGTCAGAAATTCCAATACTAGGAAAAGCAACTCTTGATGTTAAGAAAAACAACATAACTTATTGAATGGTTTTCCTTATTACATTGCTGGATCTTTCATTTGTATTATTAGGTTTTGAAAGTTGAAATCTACTTTTTCCTAGATGGAAGTCAACTTGCAGCACTATAGATGCCACTGTAAACACAGATTTTGAAGCTTCAGCAACTATTACTGATAATTCTGAGCCAACAGGAAACAGATTATGTAATGTTTTACAGGAAGTTTTTGTAAAAACAAGTCGCAAACAAGATGAAACTCACTTTCGTATCATTTGCGAAAAGGAACTAAAACAGTTTAGCATCTCTAACGATAACCATTTCAGTCAATTAAATAATCAGATTGAAGTTCTACAAAAACGTTTACTTGAATTGGAACATTCTTTACAGCAAGATAAAACCACTTCAAAAGATGTATCTACTTCAGTTATATTGACGAGAAAGATTCTAACAACAGTACTTTTTCAAACAAGAAAAAGAAAACTAAAATCGAAAGTTATTGACCATACAAGCAACAAATTAATTTTCGAAGAAGGTTTGACTCCATTAGACGAAATACAAAGCAATTCAATGAATAGAAGTGTAGATCCAGTCCATTGGGTTAATTCACAAGGATTTGTTAGCCAAATCTACTTTTGTGATGCAAGCTGAAAACATACAACGTCTACTTCGTGAAGGCAAGGAAAACGAAGTGTTCGAAATAGTCAAATAGCTTTAATAACTTTCACTGAAGTAAGATCTCTTTTGATAACGAGCAGCATTATTTTTCTTCCTTAAAAGAATCGTAACAGAAGTTACACAAATCACAGTGACCGAATGGAACATTAATTACCAGTGACAAGTGACATTTGTATGATTCAGTAACATGTATTTCTGGACCGAAACTGTAACAGGTCTAAGCATTATTACATCACTGGAGCAGTGATGCAAACTTTAGTGTGACAAGAACAGATAAGATCTTATTCAAGTATCACCAAGATTTCTTTAATTTCTGAAAAGTTAATTTTCTTTTCTCTACATGCTAAAGACACAATTTTTCTCGAATGACATTATCTTTTGCGCATCAATTTTTATTGCATGTGATATTATCTTATAATTTGTGTTTTGTAACTACATGTTGTTTTATTCATGTGACAAGGATTTTTTTTTTCCATCAAACGAACATTTATTCTGGGTGTCCCAAAAGTATGAGAACATTAATTTTTTATGTTAACCAATCTAACCTATTGTGATAGTTTATCAACACAAGTTGGTTTCAGACCCAATACGAACTTTTCAAACAGAAGGAGGAGGGTGAGTGCTGGGCAAAAAGTACTTACTTTATATTGTCATTAGCATTTGGGCGAAAAGCATTTCGCGTTGTAGTCAAACTGTTAAAAAACGAAAGTACTCTGTAGCTTTTTCGTTTTGGGAAATACTATTACGCTTGTTTGTCGTCTTTTGAATATACTTCGCTAACAAACTTCTTAACAACGGCTGTATCAAGATTTTCGGAGCATTTAACGTATCTGTTTGGATTTTTTAGTTATTCATCGTACGACAGTACATTGCAATGTTGCGAACAGTAGAGTATACACTACATCTGTATACGAAAGCATGTATTCACATCTGTATGTCAAAACATATGAGCATTTAGCGATTCTGTCTAAGCATGATTTCCGTTAGTTCAACTAAGATGACACATTCAAATAAACCTGTTTTAATCATGTGTGTTAGCATATCTTACTTTAGCCATGACTGCAATGTTACCACAAGTCAGGGTAACAACTATTCTTCAGAAACGCTATAACAGTTTAACGTATTTATAAGAGTTATAGCAAAAACTAAGAAGATTCCTCCAAAATTGCTGATCTCAGCACAGTTCAATCCCTCTCGTCGTTTCATAACTAATTAGTACAGTCGAAATACTAGCTTTACAGATACTTACATATTATTTCCTTTCTTTTTTTCCAGAGCGTATTGAAGAACTAAAGAAGCTAATCCAGCAAGAAAGAAAAATGTACTTCAAATTTAAAGATGATATTGCGCTAGTTAAGTCCGGCCAATTGGATGACAAACTTAATGAAATATATCGGCAAATAGAAGAGTGAGTTTCTTTCGATACGTTTTATCAATTCCTTCTTATAGTAGCATTATTTTGAAATTTGTATAGTTTAGGACTAACAGCAGTGTTTTTTTTTTTTCTCAGAACTCTACTATCGTACAATGTCTTTCAACACTATGAATGTTTATCGTTGGACACGCGTTGATAGCATTTGATTCCTCGCCGAAACTACAAGTTGCCATATCACTCTTCTATTCGTAGCCTATAAAATAAGAATTCAGTATGAGTTTGAGACTTAAATATAGAATGACTAAGGTCGAAGGCCAGGATGATATTTTTCGTCACTGGGAAGAAAAACGTATGCAACTCCAAAAGTTATGACTGGAGGATGAGACACAGACCATGACGTGCTGGTAGTCGTTTGGTGAAAGGTCTTCTACAGGGTGGGCCACGGGAATTTGACGGTTTTCAGATTGTAATTAACACCATGAAATATAACCCAAATATTTACTCATTTTACAGAACATTAGGATACACAATGCTATTTATTATAACAGTGCCGTTTTTCTCTTCAGGTCCTTGTTTTTTGAACAATACATTTTAAACAACATAAAGTTCGCCGTGGATCTGATGATTTTTTGAACACACATCACGATTTTTTCAGTAGTATATGTTGGCAATACTGTTATTTAGCCGGGAAGCGGATATAACATATTGCGTGCTATGATAACGGATGCTAATTTCGGTTAAAATGATTCAGTGGACTGCTGTGCATCGTGCATTTTTGGTGGAAACTTTTTCAAGAATGGTGAATTAGTTGTTATCAAGGCAGCGATTATTCCGTCTTCATTTCCGTATTTCATGTCATGGTGCTGTTCCTTCTGGAATACAATAAAGTTGTTGTGGAATATATCTCGAGGAAGTATCGTTCTAGCAGGATGGGACAACATAACATACTGCAAGAGAATCTAAAACTGCTTCAGCAAATGTTTCCCTGTCGTGTGATTTCTAAAGGATAAAACGTTCCATTAACGGCACGTTCTCCAGACTTGTCAGTATGAGATTACTTTCTCTGGAGGTATCTGAAGTCTCAAGTATACATTAATAAACCTAGTATAATGCATTTGCATCATATCTTTGGATTTAGTGTTTAATGTCTTCTTAACTTCATGAACTATAAGAAGTGAAAGTGAAAACATCTATAGAAATAAGCATCTCAATTGTTTTCAACATATGAGTGCTATTTCCAATGTATTGGTTTTGTTAAGCGAGCTTTAAACTAGTCCTGGTATAAATATGTGACAACAACAGTGAAAGGCAGTGATTGTCTCTTCCTGTTTGACGATAATATTAGAATATTCTGTAAACAACTTCGTACCTGGAAGAGAAAACTAGTTGACTATAATAATATAAAAGCTTCACCTTTGTCAAAAAAGGACACACTTGGCTCAGGGTCTCAGTCAACTCAGACCTCTGCGCTTCTCGGACCGAGTTTAACACTGTCAGTTAAAATTCTAAACCTCGCATTCAGATATAATAATTCAGTGTGTAGCTGCATATTCAGTTATTAATCGTCATATTCCACCTGCACATCATGTTGTCTTGTCAGTAAGTAACCAAGCTTTTTTTTGCTATTAGATACTTTCTCGACTGTTGATTGGTCATCTCTCTGATGAACAATCATCTGTATTCACATTAGTCAAAATAGATTGCTGAGAGATTTTCACGTATTGAGACATTATTGGTTTCTCAGCGAAGACCACTTGATTCATAACTTTGTATCCAGACATATTCCTGTTTATTCAGGTTCTGTATCAAACTGATAGGCGGAACAAATAATAAATCAATATCCGTCCACTATTTGTGACTTTCTTTCAAACCATTATAACAACAACGTTATCAACACGAGAGCAACAATAATAATTACACGATACTAGGAACATTCAGAAACTCAAGATAATTCATAAAGGACATGATTGGAGCTATACCAATCAACAGGGCTCAAAGAACGACTCAAAGCCTGCTTGCCAGATTGGAGGAGTATTTCACAAATTGCGGAGAACATTTTAAAAGATGTGTTGTTCAAAAAGTAAGATGCTGAAGATAAAAATGACACTGCTATAATGTCATTATATATCATTGTTCTGTACAATTAATAAATATTTGGGTTACATTTCATGGTGTTAGTTTCAATCTGAAAACCGTCAGCTCACCCTGTATATTCGTCCGAAAGAGTACTTCTTGATTTTTTTCCTTTTCTTTTAATAATCTAACACTATCAAATTTCGATAATCATGTTAGTTTTACATTACTTCTTTCTCGAACGCATTATTGTTGTCGTGCATTGGTTGAACTTAAGTAAAATATGTAGTGGGAACTTTTCTAGAATTGAAGTACTGCAGTCGACATTTAATTTTTGCCCAACTGCAACAACAGTTAATGATTTACGTGGAACAAGAAGGCTAGTTAACAGATTCTGCAATTACAATACATAAATGTTAGCTGTGGCATGATCATGTCATACAACGTCTCGTTTTCATTGAGACTTTCATGTAATGTTCACATACTTTTTTAGCTGTTGAAATCGTTACTAAGTACTGCAGACATAGAAAAGGTACTGCCTATAATTATCTGTACAAGATATCGATACCTCAAGAAAAAGAAGTTTCTAGATACCGATACTTGGCTTGGTTTCTTTGGCAGCTGAATATAAAATTTCTATTAATAATAAAACTAATATAAACAATAAACATTAGTAATGAAATTATGAGTAATGCATTTCCAGTTGATATCAAAGATAGATGAAACACAGAGGTCTATCTTGTAGGATACCACAGGTTTGTTTATTTCGAAGTGAGTGTTGAAAAAGCAAACCGTGGAAAACTTTAGTCAGGATGAGCGGCAGCGGGTTTCCTCTCCAGTGCCGATCCGAAGCCTGTGACGTTACAGTTGGGCCACTTAGGCTGGTTTTGAATGATTTCATAATGGCCTGAAGTTGACTGATGATAAGGTAAGAACCACAAACTGTGGTCTTTCAAAACCACAAACTGATGAAAATGTGAAAAGGGAGATGAGCAAAATTGTTTCATCAACAAGGCGATTGATTATTTGAGAAATTTATCAGGATCTGTACAAATCTTTTGGCTCAGTTCGTAGCTTTTTCACGCAAGATTTGAGCATGAGACCAATGAGTACGAAATATATGAATGTTTGCCGTTCGAACGAGATGAACAGCGCAAAAACTGCGCAATAGATAACTTTTATTCGATACATATTACAATGTGTTCCCATTCACTCTGTTCGTCTAATTTACCACCATGCGACTTATTGTTACGCACAGAATTAAGATAGTTACGTTCAAAGGGAAAGCTTCAATGCAATTCAATTCCAGACATTGTGGCTGCCAGAACAACACGACTGAAGACACTCGAAATAGACTTAAGCCTTGCTGCAAAAATGTGCAGGAACAGTGGGGTTAAATATATTTGAAACAAGGAGTAATACTTTGAAGGGCCCTAGTTGTATTTTGTATGTTATTTTAAGATATATAGATACTTAAAAATGTCAACATTGACCATACCTAGAAAAAACATAACCAAAGCTATTTCAAGTATTAGGTTAGCTCAGGTTTAGTAAAACATCAAACCTATTAATCTTTTCTGCCGAACACGATATATCATTTCTTGGGACACATAGTTCTGGGGGAAGATATGTCATCCGCTATAGTTTAGAATACACTACCATTATGTAAATAATCTCAAAGCGATCTTAATTTAACCATTGTATTTATGAAATACTTTTTCTTCTATTAAGTACATTGGATAAAAACACATTAAAACAACAATTATTTATCATTATAAAACTAATTATATAAAATATCAGACCTTAAACTACTTGTTTCACCATGTCGATATCTATAACAACTGAGCATCATTTGTTTTACAAACGTTACTTTTGTCTCCATTAATAGTATTTAAATTCGTTCATCACAGATATTCTTGAACTTCTATATAAATCCTGCTCGCAGCACATACTTTTTGATGAAATCTCGTATATTTATTTTGCTTTGAAAGTTTCTTAAATAATCATAATAGTGCAGGAAATATTAATTGAGAGTGGATTTGATAAACCGAAATATAAAGTTGAAATAACAGGTTTTTTGGAGTGCATACTTTTAAACATTCAAATAAACTGAATTCTAACTTAAACTAACTTCAGAAAGTTTTCCAGATTGAGCAAAGAACGGGGGACCTAGTACCAGGTTGTTTGGAAATGGGTGGCCGTTTTCGTAACTCACACCACTATGAGTAATGAGGTAAACATGCCTGTTTCATTCAAAGAGGACTGCGTCTGTAGCGAGACATCTCTGCAAACGATTGACAATGCTTCAGTCCCGTCCGTAGAGGAACATCTGTGAGTCATTGAAGTCCCGGAAGGCACTTTCTGCTTTATCCTTGCAGAACACCCTGTCTTTCAGGAAATGACTAAGATGAATAAACATATGGTAGTCGGTGATAAGTCCGGGGAATATGGAGGCTGTAGGAGTACTTCGTACATCAGGTCACTCATCTTCTGTGTCGTACTTTTGCCAGGTGGGGTTTAGCGTTGTTTTGCTAAGCGAAGGACTCTTCGTATATCAACGATGGTTGCTTTTTAGACAACGTCCGTGTATTCGTCAATTTCTGCACAGTATATGATAGCTGTAATGGTTTCACCAGAAAGAAGGAACTGGCATAATAATAACAAGACCTTTCTGGCGTTTACTGTGGATTTGTAAAGTGTTTAGGGGTTGCACCAATGTCCAGTCAGTGCCCACTCCGCTTGTGATTATCGTTTAGGCTCTTTCTCTTAACAGTACTTTTTTATATGTAGTGTAGAGGTTCATTGCAGGGTTTGCCAAGGTGGGCAGTTAAAAAAAAAAACTTTAAACCCCAGTGTTTTTTTTCGTTAACTTTTGTTTTTAAATGATCTGAGATGAGAGCACGTCATAAAAGCGCATAATATTTAAAACTATTGCATTTTGGATTGTTAGAATGCAGATAACGAGTGTCGTCATTATAACTCTCTAGAATAATAATATTATCTAAAATCTACCACACTTGAGCTTTGTGATATTGAAATACAAGGAAATATTCAAGCTTAGTCAGTACTCCAATACAAACTTTTAACTAACATATTTCCAACAGTTGATTTCGTAACCGACTAGAATCATTAGCTCTTATAACTAGATAATATTACAGATTTTGATGCTCTTTACTTTGTCGTCATTAACAAATTATTTTAAAAACGAAATTATTCTTGAAGTATGTTATATAATAATAAATCACGTCTTTGTCATATCAAAACTATTAATGTCTGTAATATCAAATTCCGTGCAAAATTAATTACTAGATTCTTTAACTATTGTTAATAATTATATAAATTCTCCAACAGGTGCCATGTACTATCATCGATCACTTCCACAGAAGCACAGAGCTAATCAAGAAATCATAAGCGAATATAAAATAAAAATAAAATAAAAAAAACATCACTAAAATTATCCCGTCTGGTGTCCCGGACGGCCAAATGGCAATTCAGACTTTGCTTAGGCGTACCAGTGGGTTCATCCCGAATAGGGGTTTCCCTCGTTTTAGTCAGTCTCACCTGGTTAATGGGGAAAATCCGGGACCTACAATTATCGTGGTCTTCTCACCACGCCGCGGCTTGAATCTAGTGCACAAACCAAGTGGTCAACCCCACACAGAAAACCCGCGCTCCAAGCCTCCTGACTCCAAAGTAGTGTCAGTTGGTAGAGTGTTTGCTTCGCATTCGGCAGTTCCTGGGTTCGATACAAGCGACCGACCATCCTTACTGAGGTTTTTGAGGCTTTTCCTCAGTCACACTAGGCAAATGTCGGGATAGTAGCTTTAACTTAGGCCCTGGTCAACTTTTCTGTATCTTTTCTCGTGTCCTGTCCCGACCTTGAACCATAGATCCCTAAAGGCTATAAGTAAATTAAAATACCACAGTAGTGATATACCGTTAACGACTGAAGTCTGTACACATCTTACATTTACATGCATTCACATTTTATCCTTAACACCCCCCGACGAAAACTTAAAAACCCAATTAGTCTCTCCCCACCAAAAAAAAAGCGCGTGGCCCAGGTGGGGTGGTTCTTTTTAAAAAAGGCCGTTTTTTTTTCAAACCTAGGCTCATTGTGTTGATCCAACAGCTTTGTTACAGATGCCAACCTAATGCTGTTTGTGATGCTCCCTCAGTTCTTGTAGTACCCAGTTGTCCATTTTTCACTTGCCCTGTTTGCTGTAGATGGTCGGAAATGGTTGAATTGTCAAAAAAAAAAATCTGATGGTGGTGCGTGGATCGTTCTCCAAATGCCGTTAAATCGTGGTTATCCACTTTTGACATGAGTATTATACCTTCCTTATCTTGAGAGACGAGTCCCAGGGACCAAATTTTTCAAACCAGCGACACCGTTTGTTCTGAAGTTCAGTCTCTGCTCTATCCCCTTAGCATATTACGATAACTTTTTGCCATCGTATGTTCTAGTTTGAACTCATGCAACGAAATTACCAGTTATGTCACATTGTTCCGACATGTTGGAACACGTCCTATGACATTTGCAAGTACACTTGATATGGCGTGAAAATTTGCATGTTGCGTTTCATCGGTCTCTGTAATAGGAGGCAGGGGGAAGGGGGGGGGGGGTTGAATGTGCACATTGTTTATTTCGGACATTTATTTGCGAAAAAAAAAAAACTGCTATTAACTGTGGGTCCAAAATTTACACTTGAATCTGAAACAGAGTGCGGGTTCATACCCATAGACGAGCATGCGTTACTACTCCTTATTCAAATCTTTGTCTTGCCTCCATGGTAGCTGAATTACAGAACATCACCAGAAGGATTTGTGGATTAACAAATCGTTCACGGATTCGGTATTTGTATGATTGAAGTAAATGAAATAAGCAATATAGAAATTAGAGATCTCAGTACCGTTCTCTTTTCCGCTGTTGTTGTGGTTGATATTCTTTGACACAGTATTTTTTCGAGCAATGTTTACTTTTTTTTTACTTGCGTTTGGTGAAATGGTTAGCACGTTTACTCTAAATGTGCGTGGTCCTGTGTTCAAACCGGTGAGTATCCTTTAAATTGAGTCGTTCAAACCGACTAGAACCGACCGGTTAGCTGTGCGCTCTAATTTGTTAGGCCAACGACTCGAATGTCCCGAGTTCGAGTCCCGGCAGGATAATCGTGACGTACTGAAGTGAACAGTTACTAGACTAGCTTTTTTTTTAACACACTTAACCAGAAACTGTAGGTCTCATCTTTAGAAACTCAAAAGGTCGTGTAGAACATTAATAACATTGCAATCAATCAAATGAAGACCCTTTAGTCAAATTTTAAATGCACAACACATCATTGTATTTTATAATATACATTATGAATCGCTCAGTATTACATTGACGATCATTAGAAGTTAGCATATGTCTATGTTTGTATGCTCTTTCTGTTTACATTTTTAAACATTTTTTATGAACTTGCATTATACTTATTTCCAGTGAGTAACGCTATTGTTTCGTGTTTCAGAGAAAAGAGACAAAAGGAGAGAGAACACGAAGCACATCTTCAGTGGCTGAAGGAAAGAGAGGAAAAGAAACAAGAGTTACAAAGACTGATCAAAACTCCAGGTATTAGTTATTATCTCCCATATGAAAGATCTCAACTGAGCAAGTTAATAGGTTTGGTACACACACAATTAGTAAAGTTAATGCAAGTGTCACGAGGAACCAATCGCATCATATTGA
The DNA here is from genome assembly GCA_022664845.1 of Lepisma saccharinum. Classification (NCBI taxonomy): domain Eukaryota; kingdom Metazoa; phylum Arthropoda; class Insecta; order Zygentoma; family Lepismatidae; genus Lepisma; species Lepisma saccharinum. The sequence goes on along the minus strand of JAGDQP010001210.1, from coordinate 1,813 downwards.
TATTAGGTAGATCTCTTTCCACACATTGTGAAGCTTTAACAATTTTAGCACAGGTTTACCCAGCTTCAGCCAAACCTTATGGTAGAGTCCTAATCCAACTACCGTAGAAGCAAAATGTGGGGAGAGGTTGCTTCAGAGCCAAGTGGCAACGCATGTTGGCCTATGCACATATATTCTGCTTCGGGCTTGTGTGATTTGGATTCACGTTATATGTAGGTCCTGTCCTTAAAAAGTTACGTGCTTGGTTCTTGGGCAGAAATCACAATTCAATTCAATTCTTACCCAGGTCTTCACAATTCCTTTCTGTTATCTAATGGTTAAGGCTTGGGATAAGTACTGATAGAGCTACTCTGGTTCGAGTCCTGTTCACGCCGACTATACTGACTGAGGCTTTCGAGGATTTTCCTAAGTTCCACCAAGCGAATGCCGAGATGGTTCCTGGAATGGAGATCCTATCCGCTCCTTCCCTATTTCTTTCTCACAGCTGTTTCAAAGCGTTAAATAAAACAGCCTCGAGTGTTAAGACTATAAATGTCACATTTCAATTTCACAGGCATATCCTATGCATGTCTTACACTCCTGCATTGTTGAGAATGGAAACGTCGAAATTGAATCTAATTTTGCTACTTTTTGACGCCTTCTAAAACCCGGCCGCCTCGTTGAATTACCAATGAATGCAACTCTACCTAGTCGAATCTAATGACATAAATACTAAATACGGACTTTGATCTACTTAAACCAACAGCGATTAATACAACATGAAACTCAAAAGAATGAGAATAAGCTGTGGCAGTCTGTATATCAACTTGATTTGGAATTACCATGTGAGTAGGCATATTTATTTCTATCTGACAATACTTACATGGAATTTTGATTGTAGTTAGTTGATTCCAGTCAATTAATAAGTTAACCGTATATTATGTGTAATTTTGAGGATATAACGTGATTCTTTTGTAGAATATTGTGAAAGTTACAAATCTAATCAGCGTGTAATGAAAATGTGTAATCATGTTCCCGTTTTTAAAAGAAAAACATTTTTGTTTCATTTTAATTTGTGCTCGCCCAGTCAGTTTTACTGGCTGCAATCAGCCCTGGCAGCTGCTACCATCGTTGCTGCCTATGGGAAGTCCAATAGCAGGGCCAAAGTGCTTCTCTATTGAGAATTTTTACTTCCCACTAGCGTAGGGGATTGGCGACCTCATCGCAGGCCTACGGGCCGCAACGTGATGCATCATCACATAGCCCGAGCAGCAGACCATCGCTGCTCGTATACGGCGTAGGGAATTGGCGACCCCATCGTCCAGCTGGCTTTTGCTGGCTGCAATCAGCCCTCGCAGCTAAACACCTACGCTGCTTGAAAGGAGGACCAGCACAGAGGAGTTCCATTCACATTCACCTCATTTTCATCCACAGATGATCATCATTTCATCTCCTCTTTTGCTGTGAGTTGTGCCTCCGCGCAATGACCACGGATGTGACAGGATGTACTTGCATTGACGATGGCCCCTGGGCTCAGGGGAAAGGGGGCGGAACCATTGGATAGCGCCTAGTTCTTAGCAGCAGATTCTTGGATGGTCTAGCTCGTTGAGACTGGGAAGTGCGCCATTGGGGAGCTCTTCGGACCTTTGGTCTCGCCAACACTCGGGGGAGTGGGTGTCCCAAGTATCCATCAGTCGGGAGTACAAGTGATTTCGACGCCAAGTCATTGGACTTCGCCTCGATTTCCAGCTTGCTGACAAGGGTGATGAGGGTAGTACCCGGCAGCCTCGTTGGCTCCTCAGAACGAAGACGGAGAAGTGTGGGCATTTACGGC
>JAGDQP010001209.1:99333-120906 GCA_022664845.1 Lepisma saccharinum | reverse complement strand
TATATACACTTTCATATCGTACCGATCTCAATAGGTATATTTTCTTCGAAATCTACCTAAAAACACACTAGCTGATTTTCCCGCCCGTTGGTGCGGGATTAATAAAATATGTTGGCCACATAAACAGTTGTATTACTACTACTACTATTACTGTTGCTGCTATACCTAAAACTACAGCTACCACAACAACAATAACTACTACTACTACTATTAAAATATTAAAACGTCTACTGCTACAACTGCGACTTGTGAACGTATTTTCCTTAGTGTATTTTCCGGTTGACCGAATTCCTCTGAAATTAAGGTTTCTTGTACGCATTCTACCTTCTCTTTCGGGTTATCAGAAAAACCAAGACAGCCGAGAAAGAAACCAAGAAATACGCTACAGAGGAAGGATCTCTCATGCAGATTAGTTGATCTCGCTAAGGAGTATAGGATTCTAACTACAGAATATACTGACTGAAAAGCTTGAATCAAATTTTGCATAAAACTGATATAATGTTCCATAAAAAAAATGTTGGTACAAATCGTTTACAAATTAAATTGAACAGACACTTTCACATTCGAGACGATTATGTACTTTGCTGTACAAAACTCAGCATAGATTAACTCAAATCAGAACTGAAAAAAATCTCACATGCAATTTGACAATCTGAAAAATATATCCATCCGCTACGAGAATCAAGCTGGCAATTCTGTGTTTCCTAAAAAAAAAAATTCCTTCGTGAGTCGATAAATCTACTCCTGAGAATATTTCAATTAAATTGAACATAAAGAAGCTATGTGAAAGCAAACGTCAAACCATGCGGTCAACGGGCTCACGTAATGGCGGCTCTCGGAATATCAAACACATGGTCTCGAAGCAAGTTCGGACACGTTCACGTCGGTCATACAGAATTTGTCAAAAGGAACGTTAAATACATCTAACCGAAGGACGTCGTTAATTACATTATTAGAACTGTTAACTTAAAGTTCTAGTATTATAATCCTTGAAAAATAGTCAATCACATAATGTAACCACCACGTGGCTACGAACTAACAGTCATACACTGAAATAAATTACTCCAAAGCGCCAAAATCCTTCCGAAAATTACACAATCATTTACTTTGTCGAAACAATCTAGGTACTTGAAACCCTCAATACAATTATAACAGGAAAATATACATTCAAAATACACGCTTACGAAATTTACCTCGTGGCTGAAAACCACAGTACACAATACTACTAGAGTATTCCCAATTCTACAACTTCTGGACAAAATTCAAATACTCGTAATACTATCTCTCACTCGCCAAGTTACTTTAACAACTTTCCAGCAAAAACTAACTCACCGCATCTGAAGAAAAATTTATCATCGTCGTAAGTAGATTGCAGAGTTGCCGTCTTCAAAATGCATAATATGAATTCAATGTTCCCAATGGATTTAGATACGGGATACGGATCGACTGGCCCAATACAATTAACCTGCGTCAACTGTCGCCGGTTTTCGATTAATCTTGCCTGGTGCATTGGAATTTACTTGCATCTTATTGGTTGGCTTTTGCCTGGCTGTGTGGAAACAAAGAATGGATGAAGATCTAGCTAAGGAAGAGAGAAGGAAGACTGGAATATTTTAAATAAGGTATTATGCGGAACGTGATGTTCAGTTGTCTTTTTAATCAATTTCACCTTGCAGGTGATCATGGCTTATGCTGGCTTCAATTTTGGGTCACTAGAAGTAGATCCGTCTCCCGTGTCGAGATCTATGAATCTTCCCAAGAGTAATTACTCGATTTCCTCGAAGTATCCTTACGTACATGAAGTGTGAATAGGCTCAATATATATATCACACTTAACTTCTACAATCAGTCGAGTAGCAGTAATATCCTCGCATGTCTACCCCAGATATAAAGTCATGATGAAGAACCACCTCTCATCTACGGCTGTAATTCTGAAAATGGCCTCTAGGCGGCACTGCGAACACATAGATAGGTTTAAAACTCTTTCTTCCCAGAAACACTTCTTTTAAGAGTTGCCGTGGCAAACGAAATCATTCAAATGAACATTGAACAATTTTGTGAGGAAACGAACTATAAATTGTTCGTTTCATATTAGTATTTTTAGTAACAATAGTAGTTACCTATTTCTTACGAATTACAGCTTCTTCAAATCTTAGGCATCAAAATAAATTATTCTGTGACGCCTGCGGTGCCGAGGGTACATCTTTGATCTCTCAGTACCTAAATGCCAAGTTTTGTGCTAATCCGTATAATGGTATAAAAGCAATTTGAAATATATTTTTTTTGTAAATAGTTGGCAACACTAAATAATTGCGGCACCCGGAGTATTTCTATACCATTATACCCAGTATCTAATAATGAAAATGCACGCAAAATTTGGTGAAAATCAATGAGCGTTTGTAGATTCATATAAGTTAACATATTTGTATTATTTAAAGTTTTTTAATAGGGTTGGCAACACTGATAATCAGTGGCTTGAGCGGTCGGTGCACAATAGTTCTATTGTATCGACTAGTGTGTATGCCAAGTTTGGTGCGGTTACGTCAAACTGCGTGGAAGCAATTTTAAAAAAATAATTTCAAAAATTGGTTGGCAACACTGAGAATTCGATGACACGGAATTCCTTTGCGGCTGGAACGCTTGATTACATATCTAGGTATAAATACTAACATTTTAAAGAAATATTCATGAAAGTCGGTCCAGTAGAAATGGTTAGGCGACTGGACAAATATTTTATGAAACTATTTTTAATATATAGATAGATACGTTTAGCAAACATTAAAATTCAAAGTTATTTCACTATGCCAGGACTTGCATTGCCGTTTTCCTAAAGCCAACAACATCGGAAAATATTGTATGCTACACAAACCGAAACTTCTTCGTAAAGTCTATTTATCTTGAAGAATTTTAATCAATTTTCTGTATACAATAAAATGTTTTCAAAATTAACATGTTCTTTGAATTATAGGGAGCACAAAACCTTTCTTGCCAACTAGGGTCCGCTGCCAATAATCGAGACGTACCGGAAGAACCCTCGCCAAAGTTATCAAGGATATTGTCCTAAGCTTATTTTTGCTTCCTGATAAAGGAAGGAGGTGGAATGCGTTTGTCCGACAGCTTGACAGGAAATTGCTCTTCTTTGTTGCGATAGAAGATTAACTGTTTGCCACGCGCCATTTTATTGTTTCATTATTGTCAGCCTCAAATGAAATTTGGGCTTTTCATTTCCTCTGATTGCAGCCAATATTTAGCAAGAGATTATCCTTCTTCTATTTGTCGACATAAACTAAATGTTTTTCAGTTACCAAACTCACCAACTTGCAGGAGAATATTATGAGAGTAAGTGTAACGACTCTTGGCAAGAGATAGCAACAGGGATTCCACCACGATTTTCAGTTTGGGGGTGTAAAGTGAAAATTTGGAGGGTGTAAGTGGAGTTTGTTTGCGCGGTTTCTATCGATTTTTGACCACAACAATTTTAAAGTTGAGGGGTGTTGTAGAGGATTTGGGGGTGGCACACCACAGGGGGTCTGGTGGAATCACTGGAGAGCTCACATCTTGTAATTGACACCGAAGAAGTTAGTCTTTCGTTTCTACTAATAATCACGAAGGTTCCGGTCCCTTGACAATATCCCAAACACACAAATATTCATTTTTATAAAATAGGTTAGCAACTCTGACAATGAGTGTTTAAGGATGGGAATGCCCACAGTATTTTTATATTATCTTAAATAATATTTAGCTTTTGTGAAATTTGGTGTTGATATATTTTACGTAATAAAAGTAAATTGAATATGAAATTTTAAAGCGGTTGGAAACACTGACAACTGCGGGACCTACTTTAGATTATCCCGGTAGCTCTTATCTAGTCCAGCGAAGACCTTTCCAACTACATTTCAAACCATATCTCTACACCTTGTGGTTCATGAGATATGTTTTGGACACTGGTTGGTAACACTGATGACTGGCCCCAGTAGCACACACACGATGGAAATACGTGAATTAAACGTTAGTACCGAAACGTTATTTTAACGTTGTAAATGTACCGAAATGTCCCCTTCTTCAACGGTTTATTCAACGTTGAATAATGGTTGAGAAGAAACAAGTTGAAATCAAGAAGTGGGCGATGAAGAAACGGGTTCAGTTGGCCAAAACAGAGCATGGTTGCTGTCTATTAGTATACACATTTAGTTACATTTTGTCCGTTGCTTTCATCATAATAAACAGTATTAGTTTTCTAACAAAAATTATCCAATTACTGCAAGATTCGAAGCTGGAACATTCCGCACTCCTCGTTGGTATCCCTCATCCATGGATCCACTTTGAAAGTCACTACTTTTTTACGGTATCTGTAATAACAGGCAGTCTAGAACGTAGTCGCCACAAATGCAGACGTGTCGTTTCACCAGCATGTAAGAATAAGAATAAAGAATACTTACTTTCCTTCTTTCTTTGTTATGTGCATTTTTACTTCTTTAACACTTCGACCATCGCTATACTATTAAATTTGTATTTCTCAATAAGTGTAATATGTCGTCTTAGGAAAACGCATATAAAGCGAAATCTATGTCGTACTTGAAAACACTTAACATTAACGCCCTATTAACGAAATTAAATGTTCGTTGAAATGCAGTTCAAAATTCAATCTGTTTTCAACATGCAAATGAGAACATGAGAAACGTAGTTTTTTATTCAATTCGCTTTTAAACACATTTTTTATGCAAATAACTTGGAAAGATAATCTAGAACACACTTCAATATAATAGTTCAAACACGTCATACTAACGTCCTATCAACGAAGCAATATAGATTAAAATTTAACGTGTTTTCAACATGCAAAAGAGGACACAAAATAATGGTTAAAAGGCATTCAATTAGCTTTTAATTACAAATGTTATTCCATTAAATTAGAAAGAATCCCATGAAACGAAATATGTACCATGGATACATGTATGCAATGGAAAATAACGACTGAATCAACATTGTTTTCAACAATATCAAGACTTTGTTGAAGTATGATTTAAAATTAAACGTACTTTTTTTCAACCGATAACGGTTAATCAATGCAACTGGGTGGGGGGTGCTTGGGGACTGGCCTACCGACAGTATTCATCAATTATTGTGTCGAATAATATTTAAACAAAGTTTAATGCTGGTACGTCTAACGTATAGAAGCGCTTTCAAAAAATTAATTTTAAAGAAAATACGTTGGTAATAGTAACAGGTAATACTAAGTTTTTTTTTCTATTAGAACGAATAATATTTACCCCTATTTTATGGCAGATATTTCTAACGGAATAGAAATAATTTGATTTTTTAAAAGGGGTAACACTGAACAAATGCACCAGTTAAGACGTTTCCGGTGGTTTTAATCCAGTTTTACCGAGTTTCCAACGACACCTTAACCCCTTTCGTTACCCTAGCAGTTCCGAACGGACGGGAAAAGCGGGAATATAAAGTCTCTATCAAATTGAGGACGGATGAACCTAAAATGCAGGCCGGTTTGAGTGCAGTTCAAACCTATATAAGATCATCATCATCCATGAAACTCCTGAAAAATGCTTGATTTCATCTACTCATCTTACATTTGCACGTCGTCTCGGTCGTTTCTTTTCTCTGGGAATACAATGTATTACAATCGTCGTCCATTTTCATCTGTTCGTCTAGCTATGTGACCGGCCCATGTCCACTTCATCTTCGCAGTCTTGATTATATCTTTTACGCTTGTTTGTGCGCGAATCCATTCATTTGTCTTCCTATCCCTCCTAGTTATTCCTAGCATGCATCTCTCCATTTCTCTTTTTGTAACTCTTAATCTTTGAGTCGTTTGCGTCATCAATGTCTTTATGATATATTACTCACTAAGCTTGTCTGTAGATGCTGACTTCGACTTTTTTTTTCGTTTCATTTAACTTGTATTCTTGGGCCAGACAACCAAGTGTATGGCTCTAACCTAAGACAGTCACAGGTATGGAGAATAATATTCGTCTGTGAATACTCTTTAAAAGGCATGGATGGGTAAATTAACTGCAAGAACTTTTATCTAGGTATCACACCGAAATTCGTCTAGCAAAACTGAAGAGAAATGATGGAAAACTTCAATCAGCAGGGTCAACAGGAGGATTTGAACCTAAACCCCGTGGCGATCCGATGTCCTTCGAGATCGTAACTACTCCACAGCGTGGGCCGTGTTTCGACATTCTTTTTTTTTTTTGTCATTAGCGTATCTCCGTCCCTGTGGATCAGTAATATCGTGTAAAAATAAGAACGCTTTAAATCTCAATGCGGTGGGATAAAAAACAGCTCTGCCTGGCAGTTCTGGACAGACCTGATACCGGGTCACTTTTGGTAACCTGGTCTAACTCAAACATAGGTGACCCGGCCCGAAACTAGACCCGAATGACCTGATTGATCCAGTGACCCGTTTTATCTCTGGTTCTGCATAAGTGACAACTACTTCGATCAAGAAGAATAGTTTACTTACGGGATAGGGATGTATATATGCCATATGAGTATAGTAAGAATGTACACATTTTTTTCAAAATAACATTACACGATTTGATGGTGGTAGGGAGGGAGTAGCTTGCCTAACTCCACCATTGTCAGCACTGGTCGAAGAAAATGAGTTTTAGGAAAATAATGATGGATGTTCTGCTCCAAAGCAGGTCATGACCCGAAGGTTCATGGGCAAGATGAACCAATGGTGTTTTTGCTATTGTCTTCCATCGGATAAAAATGATGTCCTAAGGATAGGACCTACAGTTTAATGTGGACTTCGAAGCACTTGTATTCTTACCTAGGATCCTAGGACCCCCTTGAAATGATGACAGCGAGCGTTACCACTCACTCCTCTCCGCGGGAGATAGAAAACAGTCATATAAAATACAACTCAGTAATTCAACGTAAAGAGTGGGACAGACTAACTTAAGAAGACATAAGCTAAAATAAATGTCATGAATGACAAAATGAACAAAAGAACACATTTAAGAACCATAACACAATCCCCCTCGGAATGGATAATTTTCAGGGTTCATAAATTTATATTTCTCGTCTCTTTTAGTGCATAAGTAATGATTAAACGTAATCCCTGGCATTTGTAAATGTATAAAACCTATAACTCAACTCCCCACCCCTTTCTTCCATTAGAAAATATTAAGAGCGCTGCTTTGTCGCGTCGTCCGCTGATTTTTACCCTCCCCCACCTCGTTTTGAAAGAAGGAAGTGCTTCTCAAGGAGCTAAAGGTCACTCACTTCTGCTAACACAGTGTTTCTAAAACAACCCATCAAGTCGTCTATCCTGTTCCGCTACAAAGACTTTTGTTTACAAACAACTGACTGAATATTTCGAACGAAAACATCGTTAAAAAAAAAAAAAACGAACTTCCGCTAAAATATTATCAACCTTTCATTTCCGAATTGTGAAAGAAAGAAACGTAAATGCCTAGAATTTCTTATCTTTTTTGGTAAAATATCTGTTCTTTTACGACTTTTCAAATCTACATAAATACACACTTATGATCACAGGTATGCAATTAAATTTGAGACGTTTGAATAATTAATATGTACTATATTTCACCTTGGTATGCCCGATGGATGGTTCGTAATGGCGTAATTTAATTGGTAATGATTCACTACCTTCTAATCAGGCAGTGGCGTAACTAACTGGCTCTGCGTCCTCTCGTAAATTTCATTTGGTGCCCCCTTACTACATTAGTAAGATTTTTACGATGGTAAAATTCATGGTGGAAATAATTTACGTTTGGACTACGGAACTTAACTTGGTTATCGTGCTTGTACTGCCATCTTGTCAGTATCAGGGAACTAAGAAAACGGTTACACGGCAGAGGTTTAAATTACAAAATAATAAACACAAAGGAATTGATTGTAGAGTAACATTTTGTAGATTAGTTCTGCCATCATTCTTTTATACTTTAAAAGCAGTACGCACCACTACGATGCTATATATTTCGATAAAGAAAGAAACAAACTCACGAAGTGAGCCGCGCTTATCGGCCATTATGCGTTTAGATTACTAACGATAAAAGATAACCATCGTAAGTTGACGCTGGTTACATTTGAAACCCGCGTTGAGGGTAACTTGAGTTTACATTACTAAAATGATCTTGATTAACGTTAAGCATGATAAGATGTTAGTAATGCAAACAAGGCGTTAACTCTGCACCCCCAAAGCTCGAGCGCCCCGTCGCACGGCGGAAGTTGGAAGAACGGGATTTACACCCCTGCGTACAAGATCCACTTTTGTGTACGGCGTTCCTTGTGCGGTGCGGCCAGAAAGTAGGCTGAAAAACCTTTTCTTTTTGTACCTTTTTATGCACATACTTCATGTCGTGAGTGTAGATGGGAAGTGTTGCCAGTGCCTCTTTTGCATGCCATATCCACTTGGAGGGAAACCTCTTAGCAACTGGATTCAAGAACGCCTGGCAACACTTTGGCTGAAAATACAAGCTGAGTGTTTACATAAACATAACCACTGAAACAATTTTTTCCTCCTAACTTTCTCTAAAACACGACGGCTTGTTTTTCAGCACGCAGCAGCAGAAAACGTCAACGCATGTGCATAAAGGAACGACCGATCATCAATATCACTATAATGAGAACTGCAAACTACGTAAGGAAGTGAAGCGGGAAATTTAAAAAGCACATACTGCGTTTATTCCTAATGCTGAAAAGAATATAACACAAGACACACAGCACTTCTGGGCCTATATCAAAGGTAAATCACGCCATCTTTTTCCAATACCCATGCTATATGAGGGACAGAACCTGACTGGCAACGATGAGGTAGCCACTGCTTTCGCTCAGCATTTTCAATCTATCTACAATAAATCTTCCTCAATTAAAACGACTGACAAAATACTTGATGAAGACTCGCAGGAGGAATGTCAGAACTTATTCCACGTTTTAGAAATGAGTATAAGTGACATTCAAAAGGCCATTCAGAAACTGAAACCGAATAAGGCAGTTGGGCCTGATAGTATACCAGCTTATATTGTGAAGGGTTGTAGTGATATTTTTAAAGAACCGCTATATACGTTATTTAATTTATCAATAAGAACAAGTGTATTTCCAGATATGTGGAAAGAATCAATTATATGTCCAGTTCCGAAAGCAGGCAATAAAAATAAAGTTGACAACTATCGTCCTGTAGCCATATTGTCAACGGTTGCTAAAGTATTTGAAAGTGTCATTTATGATCAGGTCATGCAGCATGTTAAGCCGGCAATATTAATATACCAACACGGCTTTTTACAGATAAGATCTACTATAACTAACCTGGCTATAATTACAGATTTTATAGCTTCCTCCTTGGAAATAAAGATCAAGTAGATGTTGTATATATGGATTTTAAGAAAGCATTCGATACTGTAGACCATAATATACTAATTCAAAAGCTTTCCACATTCAGTTTTAGTCCTTCTGCGATCCGATTCTTCAAATCTTATTTAAGTAACCGTAGGCAACCCGTTCTTTATAAGGAATATAAAATAAATTGATTTTATGTCGGTTCCGGTGTTCCTCAGGGATCTAATCTTGGTCCTCTTCTGTTTCTTTTATTTATTAATGACTTACCTTTCTATATTCAAAACTCTCATAAGCTGTTTTTCGCAGACGACTTGAAAATATTAGTTAATGTAAAGTCCTTGGATGACTGTCTACTGCTTCAACAAGATTTGTCCAGTATACTGAAATTGTATTCTAAGAATAGACTTGAAACAAATATTATTAAGTGCAAAGCCATAACCTACAACAGACGGAAAAAAACTTACGATTTCACTTACTTGATTAATGGAATAAGTTTTAAAAAAATTGATACAATTAAAGATTTAGGTGTTACATTCGATAATAAACTAATCTTTTCGCCCCATGTGGTAAATATAACCAATGACGCATATGGAAACCTGGAATTTCTTGTTAGGGCAACCAAAGAATTTGCAAATGATAGCACTTTGAAAACTCTTTACTATTCCTATGTTAGGTCCGAACTTGAATATGCCTTACTTACACCCTCCATTCCGAAAGAAACCGAACTTTTGAAAACAAATAGTACCACTAGTGCCATCTGTTGTAATATGTTACCGGTAGATGGCGTAGTCCCTCATTGACAACTGGTATAAATGTCATGACATTTGGATGCACGGCAACAAAGTTATTGCGTTTCAACTGTCAGTGTGTTGTGTACATCGGTCGGAAAATGAGTTTCAAACAACGAGCTGCAATTGAGTTTTGTGTTAAACTGCGTAAACCTTTTACTGAAACGCACCAAATGCTACAAAATGCATATGGTGATGAGTGTCTATCCCGTACGCAAGTTTACGAGTGGTTCAGGCGATTCAAATCGGGTAGAGAGACGCTGGATGATAACGAAAGATCAGGCCGTCCCAGAACCGGATTATCGGAAGAAAACATCGAAAAAGTGCGTGAATTCATCAAACATAACAAAAAAGCGTCGGTGAAAGTTATTGAAATGGAATATGGCATTCCTCAAACAACCGCATACCGCATTTTGACCGAAGTTTTGGGCCTTAAGAAGGTTAATTCGCGGTTTGTACCACACAAACTCACCGAAGACCAAAAAGTTGATCGAATTGCGCATTGCAAAGACATTGTTAAAAGTGCTCGGCAGGATCGAAACTTCTTGAAATCGATTGTAACTGGTGACGAGACGTGGTGTTTTGAATATGAGCCCGAAACAAAGCGGCAAAGTGCTGAATGGAGAGCGCCGGATGAAGGACCACCCAAAAAAAGTCGCTTGGTGAAGTCAAAAGTTAAGGTGATGCTGATTTGTTTTTACGATTCAAAAGGAATTATCCACAAAGAATTTGTTCAGCCCGGCCAGACAGTCACTGGAGAGTTTTACTTGGGCGTCATGAAGCGTTTGCTGGCAAGAATTCGTCGTATTCGGCCCGAATATCGAGAAATCGGCAGTTGGACTCTTTTGGACGATAATGCACCATCACATCGTTCGCGACTTGTAACTGAATTTTTGGTCAAAAATCACATTATTCGTTTGCATCATCCGCCCTATTCACCAGATCTCGCTCCGTGCGATTTCTATCTGTTCCCGAAACTGCATTTGGCGATGAAAGGAAAGTGGCACGCATCGATTGAAGCCATTGAGAAGGCGACGACCGCCGTCCTAAAGACCATTCCAATAAAGGACATGGAGAAGTCGTTTGACAACTTGTTGGAGCGTGCAAATATGTGTATCGATGCAGAAGGGGAATACATTGATTAATAAAAATGATTTGTTCCAAAATGTACATTGTTTTTTTGTTTTTTTAAAACGTTCGGTTTCCATTCCATTCCATAGGAATACCTCTATGAAAGCAAGTTGCCAGAAGATCGAACACGTACAAACCAAATTCTTACGTTTTCTCACATACAAATGGACTGGTCTCTACCCGAAATACGAATCTTACAACAATTTAATTGATTACTTTGCATTTCAGAAACTTGAACAAAGACGGACATTAAATGACTTACTTTTCTTGTATAGACTTTTGCACAATAAAATAGACTGTACCGAATTAATTGGAAAAATAACCATTAAGGTTCCGTCCCTCAGAACACGCGAGGGAAATAGTGGCCTATTCTACTGCAGAAAAGCTCGTACAAATGTATTTAATGTGTCACCTACATGGAGAACTAGTGCTACGTATAATGTAATAGGTTAGACTTGTACAAATTTGGACATATTTCGAAACTCGGAAGAACTTTACAAAAAATTAGTACAGAATATATTGTAAAAACAAATCTGTTCAGACAAAAAAGGAAAGAAAAGAGTATAGTTCTTCTCGTATTTGTGTCACTAAATGTAACAATTATTGTAGACGCTATAAATAGGCTTTAAGGCCTGTTGTGTCGATGAAATAAATAAATAAAAGCACCCATTTGGTTCCATTATTTTACACAACGCGCTGTGTTTAGGGCTGTGCATAAAAGGGGTCTAAACTGTAGCTTCCATCCTTACGATGTAATCTTAATTCGATGGAAAGAAATGGCAAACCATCATCAATTCGCGGTGTCTAGGGACCTCTGAACCATAGACCTGCTCTCGATCTAGACACTCATCAGCATCAGCATATTTTTAACTTTATGTAAATTGCCTCCTACAAGCGGAGTAGTTACTACTTTCGCCTTCGCTGGAAGGGACACTTGATTCGACTCCTGGTTAGAGTTTCCTATTTATATGCTGATGCAACACCCCTCAGCTGCTAGAATTAAGAAGTAGTGGACCACGGTCTCGAGAAAGTAGATGAAATTATTATAGAAATCGCTGCACTGACACCGCAACACATTTTATGAACCCCATGTGGCAATGTCTCCTAGAAGGTCAAGGCTCGTGTTGCGATGTAGCACAACGCAGTTTTACTTTAGCACACCTTTCTGCACAGTGCTACGTAATATTCAGCGGGTATATTGCTTTTTCCAGGAGGTGCTAAAATAAAAATGAAAGCCTTCGAAATGTGAACATGGAGAAGAATGGGGGAAATCCAGTTGGACACAAAAGATAGATACCAAGAACTAGCTGAAGAGTGCAGATAATTTCTTAACTAATGAACGCAAACAGATGCATCCCATTGGTAGTGTTCATATATAATAAATAGCCTCCCTCAGTTAGAATCGCGCCCAGGGCCTTCCAATTGCCAAGTTAACGCTCGACTAACTGAGTTACGGACGCTCTATTTTATTATTATTATTATTAGGTCTATTATTATTATACCTTAATGTTAATCATTAATTTACATTACTGCAGAGGAATGGCAGCTAAGAAATGACGGATGGGGTTTAGAGTCTCAGGGATGAAATTTTGGAGGGAAAGGAATAGGGAAGGTAACGGCCAAGGTTCTTAATCAAAGTACTCTTTGGTATTCGCTAATGAAACTGAGTAAATACCCGAATTTCTCGGTCAGAATGACGGGCATCAGAATAGGAACCCATAAGCCTCCTTAGTGCCGATCTGAGGTCCTGGATGTTAACCAACCTACGCGGGTATATTATTATTTCAACAGGATGTATGACATATTAATTACTTCTTCAAGTTTTACCTAAATAATGTAAAAATTATTATATCTCTTGGGTACTTTTACACATATTTGTTTTTAGTTGTTTTTTTTTCGCAGGAGAGGTGTTCTAAAATATTTATAAAATGTCTCAGGACTTTAACATAACTCTGAAGAGAAATTTTGGTACAATGATTGTGCATTTCTTTATTAAATTATTAGTATTACTTTTCATATACGTTTTGTTCAACTATTTTCTCATAACATCATCCCTACTAACTTGAGCATCACACCTCCTCCATATATAGAAAGAAAAGTGACGATAGTGTGTTCTTTGAAGCTCAAATGGTTAAGGCATTTCGCTATCAGCGAGACGATACGGGTTCTTTCTTTTATATTCTTTCTGAGGCTTCCAGAGATATTTATTAATATACTACTATAGTGTCCCCTGTGGATGAATGGTAATTTTTGCTGCCTTGTAAGCAAGGGGTCCCGGTTTCGCTTCTTGCTGGGGCCAGAAGTGGTTCGGAGTTCCCTTAAGGACCTAAAATAAAAATAATCTAAAAGATGGCAGCACTACCTCCGTATATGTCTAATGTTTTCACTGTTACTCGAAATTTCATTGCTGCTCCTATAAATTCAAGCCTAGAGAGTTCAAACTTTCAAGGAAGAAAGTTCATAACCATTCAAGAGCATGATCGATGCCCATTTTTTATTTTCTTTTTTGTTCATTGTTGAAAGAGCTTCATTGTTATAGAATTCGATATTCACAACAACAATGAAACGATTTCAACAAGGAAGGAAAACGAAAATAAAAAATCGGCATCGATCATGCCCTTGAATTGGTTATGAACTTTCTTTCTTCCCTGAAAGTTTGAACTCTCTAGGCTTGAATTTGCAGGAGCAGCAACGAAATTTCGCGCAAGAGTACGTTAAACATATACGGAGATAGTGGTGCCATATTTTGTTGGAAATCGTTTTTTTAGATTATCCTTAAATGTCTTCTTGATCCGATGGAAGGCAATGGCAAACCACCATCGGTTTACCGTGTCCAGGGACCTTTGGGTTAGGACCTACCTTCGGGCAGAACACCCATGATCATCATCACTTTGTATAAGCAGGTTTGTTCACATCATTGCAGATTTCTGGTGTACAGAAATGTCAGAAGTTCACTCATTTGTGTACAAGAAGTGTAGTTTTTTTACAGTATAGTCACAGTGTACTTAATATCGAGGGCTCCGTACAAAAAAGAGGTAAGCGACAGCAATGAAATTTTTCAAGAGACATAAAAAAAAGTTAGTCATGCAATTGTATGAAGTTCACATCCGTAAAGGGAAGACCTATGACCCGAAGTTCCTTGGAAAGGTGACCCTACGGTAGTTTGCCATCACTCTCCATTCGATGAAGATAGAATTCTCCCCACCTGTGTCCCCGTCAGGTATCGATTAGAAGATAGCAAGTGTCACTTCCCTCTCTACCTCGTCAAACTATTAAAGGTTATAAGCTATCGTCTGTGTGATATGCACACTCCACATATTCTCGACCTACGGTACGAAGTAAGGTGGTGTGATCAGTCCCACGTTCGACCGCCTTTACCTTCCAAGGTGGCCAGAAATACCAAGGAAACTCTGGTACTCAATTTGATAGAAGGCTGAGTGCACCTCAGAGCGCCAGGCATGGGAACACGGCGAGAAAATCTCTAATGCCCTGGCTGGGATTCGAACCCGGATCGCCTGATTCGTAGTGAAACATGCTACCGCCTGAATAGGGTTGCCACATTTTGATGAATAAATTACGGGACGCTCTGCAAAAAATAAGGGATAATACCTAAATATATGGGACAAATCTGAAATAATAATCAAGAACACACAGAGAACGGCTTGCTTGCGATTGCTCACACCCCAGAAGCACTGGAGGGAGGAAAATGGATATTTCAATTTCCAAAAATCCAGTTGGCGTTAGTGTCTGCACTGCAAAAATGTACTGTTGTTGAAGCAACAAAACAAACGGCATTGATTTAGTACAATGGATGTGTTGACAATGCTCATTCAATACAATGAAGATAATCATGCTACCCTGTCACATTGTTGAATAACCGGAATCACACAACAAACAGCGTTGATTTAACACAAAATAGGTGACAATCACTCAGGAACACCGAAAAGTATTGAATTAATACAGCTAATTTTCGCATTGTGTTATCAATTAAAGAAAACAGAAAACACGAATATTATATCCCCATCCCTAGGTCTCATGTTGGGGCCTGGGGATGTCAAAAGAATCTGCTCGCCAGTCTGCATAGTAAACAGTTGGAAAAAATCGCTGTTTATTTGTTAAAATAATTGATATGTTGGAAATATGTGTGAGAATTATATACGGGACAACTGATAATATGGGACGCGTAAAATTGACCTAAAATACAGGACATCCCGTATTATAAGAGACAGGTGGCAACCTTACGCCTGAGACAAATCATATTAAAGGTTGTAGAACACTGAATACCGTTCAAAAAAATATCTACATCTTATCGATATTAATATATCGATTCACATCGATATATTAATTACCAAGTCAATTATATTGTAGTGATGACTTTACGATTGGCATGTCTGCAACTGATGTTATATCGGTGTTACAGGTATATTGAAATACTTGGACAGAATACAAGAAATTGTAACAGCGTATCCTCTTGGGAAAAGAAAAAAGAAAACTTAATAGGAAGCGTGTGTTAAATTAAAGAAGTCAAATTGTAAACAAGGGTTATTTCTTGTGTTGCGAGAGAGTGGTCTAAAATTATTATTGGAGAGAACCATGAGAATGAATCACGTGTTCCATGATGTGTTCCAGTTGACGGAAATGTACGATGATACACGGACACTTACTACCTCCCTTTATGACCTGAATCAAGTCAAGGCAGAAATGTTAGGATGAGAGGGAGGGGGAGACGGTCGCAGCGCACTGTCATTGGAGCAAAGCATGATGAAACATTATCCGTGTGTTAAGACTAAAGCAACACGCCAATTAAAGCATTTATAAGAAAGAACGGTAGTTACTTCAAAGCACTACTTTTACAAGCAGTGTTTAATAAATGAAAGAGGTTCTTTGGTATATTATTAACGGCTCCCTTCTTACCTGAGCGCCCACCACCACGTAAATTAAAAGCCGTGGTCCCCCTGTGCTCACATCTCATTTTAGTAAACATGGAATTCCTGCGCCAAGGCCCTATTTTGGTTGGCGCAGCCAAGAGGAGGAGATATTTCAGTGTTGCAAGCTAATGCCACAGTTTGGCTGTTTTAAACGTCCGACCAATCTCGCATCACATGACACTTGTTGGCTCTTGGTTTGTTTACAATGTGATCAGAAAGTCGCTAGCAACATTGCTCGTCAAGTAAGTGTTGCCTTCTCTGACTTTTTTCAATGCTGTCTCCGATGTTGTGTTTTAGAACGAAACGTTTTAGAACGGGATCAGCGAAGCACTCACATCACTCACAAAGGTTTACTTATCAGCAGTGTTTGAAGTGGGGTGCACGAAGGGGCATACCCCTACCCCATTGCCTTTACTTACAATACTCAATCCCCCACCATTAGGTGCAAGCGTATCCTTATCTTTTGTACCCCACTTCTGCAACCATTCCGTTACCATTTCTAGCACTTCGAGCACTGCTTGTCAGGAGAATATTTCCTTACTTTGTTTTGTTGTTGATCTTTTATTTTGTTTTAAAAGTTTCAAAAGAAACAATGAAACATTACTCTTGAAATGAATTGTTATAAACGTCCCAAAGGAACTGATGAGCTTCTAAAGACGGGACCTACAAATTTTGGTAAAGTGGACTCCGAATCACTCCGTTCAATGAACCCCGGCAGGAATTGAACACGTGACCACGTACACAGAAAGCGAGTGGGTTAATCTCTCAGTCAACCCGCGGGATCTTTAAACATTACTCTTATTTAGAAATGTACAGAATGAGACAAAAGTCTGGAACCACCTTTTGTAAGTCGAGAACGGGTGGAGGGAGTGAGAATAAACGTTGGCTATCGGTAATGCGTGGATCTCTACCAGACGAGAAGGATCTCTACCATCATGGCCGTTATCTTGTAAGCAACCATCTTGGATTTATGTCGAGAATTTTGAATAGGATATAACGTTTTAGGTTCCCAAAAATAAAAATATAAAGTCATTTCTCAGCTATGTTTATTTATTTAGGACACAGAGGCCATGAGAGTCACGTGTATATGCGCCCATCTCTCTCGCATCCATCAAGTAGAGCCTTAACCACATTGCCGATATCGAACATTTGGTCTAACTCCCTGCACCCGTTCTCAACTTACGAGGGTGTTTCCAGACTTTTGCCTCACCCTGTAGATTAATGTTATTAAAAGAAGTAATGCATGCAGTTGATAAAATTATTATGTGAACCTTATTTTAAAGGTTTGTGTATTTATTCAACATCATCTGTGGCTCTAATCTAATTTCATAATGATGCCACTGTGAAAATATACTTTTGCATATGCATGTTTTGCTGAATGTTAAATCTGAACATTCTCAAATTTTGCTCTTTTGGCATAGAAAGCAGACCTGTTTAATCCCAATTTATCAATCTGTGATTTGACTATACTGAAACCAGCGTGAAGAAATGTACACGAGGAATACAAAGAAAACACTTTGAAATGAAATCAAGTTTTGTAAATATAGCAGGAAAGAGTCGGCCTAAACCTGAGATAGTTAAAGGCCAGTGGCGTATTCTGAATTCACAGCTTGGACTACCACTAGGCGAAGTAATACGTAGAGAGATGGTACGAAGGTGACTCATAGTATTGATGAAACTGACCGATATCATTCCAAAGAACGTCTTTTGTGTGTGTTTGTAAAAGTCTATGTAATTGAAATGTAACACGTGTTATACAAAAATAACTTGTATAAAACGTCTTCATGCTCCCTGATTAAAGGTCATTCTGTACCTTGGTAGTGAAAGGACTGTCTGTCACCACATTTCATATCTGAGTTCATGAAAAATGCATAATTGACGTAATATTGTCGAAGGATGTCTCTGTAGCCGAGTGGCTAAAGTAACGAACAATAAATCACAAGATTGCAGTTTCGAATCCAGTCGCAGACAAGTAAAAAAACATCAATCTAAATAAAGAAGAGAAAATAAGATGGCTAATGGAATAAAGGCAGGATGTAACTAATATCATGATTTTTTTTAACAACTTAAAAAATATATACTTAATTCCGTTTATTAAAACAGTAACAAAAGATGGTAATTTCCAAAAACGATCAATATTGACATATCGGAAAAAGTGTTTGCCATTCGATATTGATAGATATTGGATAACAACATCGATCGATATCGCAAATCATTGCTATCGCTCAATACTGATGTGCTACTGGGGGGATATTTCAAATGTAGAAACTCAAAGCTTTTCCCAGATCATCTACATTGCAATACAAGGAAACAAACATATCAAATATATAAACCAATCAATAACAAAATAAAAACCATGTTCATTCACATGATTACAAAAGTGAGTAAATAAATTAAAATGCAGATATGTTTATAGCGTCGTCTGCTATTTGTTAAACATAACTTCCTGACAGAGAATTATACGAAACAAGTAATTCTTGAAAATCGGAATATGTGCAGTCCTACATGAGAACTACTATAAACGAAAATGGAACCAAAATGTTAAAATAAAATTCATTTAATACAGTGTAGCCCTGAATAATGGGACAAATGTCGTGAGGTCATTATTTACATATAAGAAAAGTTCTTTTGAAGAAATTCCGAAATATGCTTAGTTTCAAAGCTACGGCCGCTCAAAGTTACGGCGACATCGTCACAAATTACGTCACATCTCGATAACTAATAAGTTAAAGGGCATAGCTTATCATTATTAAAGGTGTTCCCAATACATGTATTTAACTTATGTTTGTGATTGGCTCATGCAGCTTAGAGTGAATTTCTATCCTTGCCCTATAAAACCATTCAACTTCTTCACAATAAGATTCTTAACGTTGTGAGACCTGTCTATGCGGCATTTCTTATGTATCATACACATTACTTAAATAGATGCTGCTTTGTGATTTTTTTTTCAAGTCGACACCGCTTACTTCATTGTGTGTCAACGATGTCGTAGTAATTTTAAAGACCTCTCTTTACCTTCGAAACTACGCACAATTTTTAATTTCTTCTCAAGATTCTTCTTCTTTTTTTATGTAAATAATCATCTCGCTAAGCTTGCGCCGTTATTTCACGGACACTCTGTATAATTTTTCCACAGTCTCCTTGTAGGACGATGCACTAGTACTGTCTCACTAGCTTCAGCATTCTTCGGAGAAGAAGTTGCTTCCGAAGGTCTGTATCGTTTACCTTCCTTCATCATCAGAAGAGGAAACTTTGACAGGCAGTACCTCCTTCACTGGCAGGAGCAGCTAATATCCAAAGATCCAGCCTATTCGGACATCGCTATTCATCATTCCAGTTCATCGCTTTATCTCCCGTTTCCCTAATTCTCCTCGCTTCTTTCCACTTCCTTACGAACATCCTTTCCTCTTGTTCTAGTATCTTCACACCTTCCCAGTCTATTTCATGCGCCTCTTCCTGCACATGTTTGTAAACAGCATTTCTGTCTCTTTTTAATCTGACGTCATCCTTGTGTTGTTTAAGCCTTTCCTGTTCAGGATGGCAATATTGAGCCAACATCCGATAGTGAATGGCTACGGTACGTTGATCCTTGATGGTGTGAGTTCAGCAATGAACCGACCTCTTGTATCCTTCGGCATTGCATTAGTATAGTAAAAACTTTAAAACCTTTCTTTTTATATGGGCCAGTCTAGTAACTTTGGACTTCGACCCGTCACGATTCGCCCTTTGGCTGTTAAAATCCACACCCATGCCCCTTCCGGGACTGAACCCGGAACCTTCGAACCGATAGCCTACCGCCGCAGACCGCTCGGCCACCCGGCCTGCGCATTAGTATAGTCTTTCCCACTCCGGTTACTGCGTAATTTAAAAATAAATCCTTTATTTTCTGATTCACTCTCGCATATAAGTGCTTTCCAAAACACTATACTGTATTACTGCATCATTTATATACGATATATACAGTTTACAGTGCAACTTTGATCTCAGAAAGTACAGCCCATGTCATTAATAGAGTAACCCCTACTCCACCACTAAACTTCACTTGTTATGGGATTAGCACTATACCTTACGTAATACATAAATGCAAGTAAATGGGTTCTGTCCTTTTATATATACAATATTTCTGGTTCAATACATAAACAATACACCACATGAAGCTTACAGATAATGACGTATCATATGTATATCAACGTTTTTTTTTTAAATCATGAATTCAGAGGAATATGATATTATATTACTCACAGGAATGGTTCGTTTTTTGTTTTGTTTTTTACCTTTTTGTTTTCGACTGCACAAACATAATTTAATGGAACAAAGCTACTACGGTAGGAGTCATTTTTTCGAAGTCAACGAAGAAAATTTTACACTATGAGTGACGAGTGACCAAGCACGGCTGAACACAAGTTGCCATAGAAACGATTCCAGTAATAAAAAAACATAAAAACGAAGGTTGTGGTTGCCTCCGATTCGGATCATTTCCTTTCATTTCTTTCTGGTCTATTCGTTCATTCCTCTCTTTTGTTTTATGCTTCTTCTGAAATCAGCTCCCAACAAACCACCGAAGAGTAGAAAATTATTGAATAATTCTAAAATGGAAAAGAAGTAGAAAAAGTAAGGTGGAGCCCAGAGACTGCAAAAAAGCTAAGACCAGGCTTCAGCAGCGAACGACCTATTTAAATGATCGATATTGCTTTGAAAAAATTGCGGCGAGACCTTCACAATGACACTTCAACCACCTGTTTAGCCCTAGTAGTTCCTCAGTGATAAATTGTGAGACCTTTCCAACGACACCTTCCTAGTCTTAGTAGTTCCAAAGTTGAACGTTATCCCCCCGAAAATCGGGAACCGGTCCTGCAATCTGGATTAATGATACAGGTTTGAACTCGTCTTGACGAAACCTATCCAACGACATCCCGAACCACCTTCCTAGTCCTAGTAGTTCCAGAGATCTAACTTGCCTCCCTATCTCTGACACCGCCCCTACAGTGCGGGTTTGGGCTAGTCTCACCGAAACCTTTGCAACGACACCTCAATCTCAATCACCTTCCCAGCTCTAGTAGATGACAGAGGGACAGAGCGTGCGCATAAGGGTTCACAGCACTTTGACAAAGTGTTTTATAGGATGACTCGCAACACCCCCGAACTTGGAGGTTTACGCCTCTAGAACCTCACGAAATCTTTATCGTAACTTTGAACATTTTCAAGCTGCGCATTTACAAAACATATATATTTATGCTTTTGGCGGCCATATTGGATTCAAAATGTCGACTTTTTGGACATCTCGTGTATTTATCGTAACCTGATCTTGATTATTAACTTTCATGCCAAAGTTCGTTTCTCTAGATCTAGCGGTTTGGGCTGTCCAATATTTACACACACACACACACACACACACACACACA
>JAGDQP010001209.1:83221-93651 GCA_022664845.1 Lepisma saccharinum | reverse complement strand
ATTATTATTATTATTATTATTATTATTATTATTATTATTATTATTATAGTCGATATATTTATTAATTTTAGTCGAAATAGTAATAATAATAAGAAGAATCCGGCCTGAGTCCAAAGTTGCCTAAAGGCCTCAAATAAAAATTTATTATTGTTCTGTCAACAAGGACAGATTCTGCATTCTTCTCATTGTTGCATGGGAGTAGTGAGTACTTTGACCAAATGCAGGTTTATGAGCGGAAGATTCTTGGGCTAAGTTAAACCAATAGAGATTTGTCATTGACTTTTATTGGTTGTAGATAAGGATGAGGCCTTTAGTTCTAATTAGATTTGCAATCACTATGCGGGGTTCTTCACTTGGGATCGAACACGGGAATCTTTGGTTACAAGTGAAGTAGCATAAACACTCATATATTGCGATTTTTGTATTTTTCTTCTATAATATTGTCTGTTAAGTTTTATCTGTTTCCTTCCTTCTTGTTTTTCCCCTTCAAACATGCTGTCCATTTTATTATTTTAATTTCTGTGCAATGTTCAATTCAGTTCCATTTCATCCTCTTGATTAACTTAAGTTTCGTCCCTCTATTACCACATAAATTTGATACTCCCAAAATAAGTATCTTTATCCTACGGATCCTACATATCAATGGCTCCACCAATTGTTCCACCATTATGCATTCGTAGAGTCAGCGATTCTGACTCGGTCCAACTGGACCATCGACTAAGGTCGGAACTGGCAAAACACGCGGATTGCTACCAGCTATCTTGAATGAATTTTTCCAAGGTTTCCCCTTAGTTTCACTAGGTGAATTCCGGGATGGTACATCAACTAACACATCTACCCTTCTCCTTCCTTCCAAAAAGTCCTTATCAAGACGCGTCACTCCTGAGACCTGCAACCGCCTTAGTCCATAGCTACCGTTCTAAGCCATTAACTGAAGAAATAAATAAATTAAAATCCACGTTTTCCCGTTCCATCTTTTTTGTCACTAGGCTACCATTTCGAAGAAAAGATTTTTTTCTCAATATCATTCTCTTAAAAACGAGAGGATAAAAAAAACATAATTATGTACTCGTATTGGGCCCTTGACGTGTTGAATCAAGTTCAAACTGGGTGAACAGTTGGCGAGAAAATCAGCTCAGGTCGTGGCGGCGTATCACCTAACCGCCAGTCACTCAGAATCAATACTAAATACCGGGTGATGGAACCCATTCATTGGTTATAAGTTGTTACTGGCCTAACCCAATTGAAAATATTCTGCACACCTCCAGTAAACGAAAGCATGGAAAAGGCTAACTTATCTTACGTTTAACCAAAACAACTCAAATTTTAATTAAGCATATGGCTCGTTACACATTGCAGAAAGGGCTGGGAAGTATACAGAGGGGGGTGTCCTGGGGTCCGGATCCCCTCACTTTTTTTTTTTTTTTTAATAAGTATAATTTTTGGCAAAATTATATGCATTTTACATAAATTTCACACCCAGACAGACCTCGGACACCGTTGAAGGTGCTGGAACCCCCCGAAACCAACTTCTGGGTACGTGCCTGAGAAAGGGGAAGAAAAGTGCACGCACGTGTGCAAGCAAAAGCTATAACTGAGATGAATGTGGTGTGGCCCTGTGGGCCATCAACATTTGGAACAGTGTGATCAGTGCTTCAAGACAACGTACGAGAAACAAGTGGAGTGGAGTCAGACTGGGTCATGGCACATCCTAGCTATAATATACAGGGTGTTCCTGAAATAATGCAACACATTGCGGGAGATTATTGTAAACTTCTGAACAAGAAATAAGTTTTTCTCAAAGAAATTACAAAAAAAAAAATGCGTCGTTTCGGAGCTAGAGTAGCAGCATCATCACAAGTGACGTCATATCTCGACAGATAATGATGTAAGTAGTGTCAGTTTAGCAAAGAGCAATCAAAGCTTGACCCAGAGGATATACTTGAGCGAAGTTTGAGCATCCATATGCTTACTTAGAATGCGACGTCGATTCCATCACAATGATTTACTTTTGTGAGAAGCCGACTCTATAGATGCACTTCTCAATCATAAAATTCGTTTAAGTACATTCCTTGAGTATAATTTCGATTGTGATTTCTGAAACCAACACCACCAGCGTCATTGTTTGTCAAGATTTACGTCAGTTGTGACGATACCGTGTTGATTTCGAACGCCTCTAGATTCAAAACTAAACTTAAAAAAAAGAAAATCTTGAAAATTTTTCCTTAACTAGAAAACGTCGTAACTCAACAAATATCGATTTTGAGAATATTTCATTAAAATACTGGTGACAATAAGCTACACCTCCCACTGAAATTTCAAAGTCCGCAAAGGCTTATTGAACACAAAAATCACGAATTTCCAAGCTTAACTTCCATATAAGCAATGGAAAACTGATATTGATTTTTTTTAGCTCTCTTGTAAAATAGCTAAAAAAACGGAGTTACGAGATTTTCTAGTTAAGACGGTGTAAGGTCGTCACGTTATTTCAGGATTCGGAGATGAATGTCAACACCATCTCAGCATTCATCTGATGAAACGGAAGAAAATTCTGGGAAACGTCTGTCAGAATGGTTGACAGAAGAGTGGAACTTACATGCGCCTGCGCAATAACTAATTAAAAAAAAAAATTAAACCGTAACTACGATTTGGGTAGAATTCATTATTCGAAAGTCATGAATAAACTACATAAAGAGTACAGGAAAAGAAGGGGCTATGTCCACTTTCTAACAACAAAACTGAATTTGTACTTGTTTAAGTACTACAGAATGATGACGGCTAAACCACTGATAAAGGTTCAAACTAAAAGCGCTAATAATCCACAGGATACAAGCGGTTTTAAGAATATGAAATACATGGGAGAGTTAAAGTTTAAAATGCATTTTACGAGAAATCAACTTTCATTCACATACTCTCGTCTTTCCCTAAACTCTTCAATTGCGATTACGAGTTCATATAAATCTAACGCAATTATCATTACAATTATGTTATTGCTTTATTGAAGCTCTTAATATAACAAACGATATTTTCAAATATAACTCAGTTACACAAAACTTACAATGCAGGGTTTTTGTATTCAGTTCCAGAGAAAAAATTAGGTCAACATCATTCCTCATAAGCACAGCTATATTCAGCTTCTTATTGCATACACACCACACAAAATTCGCTTCAAAGTTTGGTATTGAGAGAGAAAGCTAATAACATTCCTTTTTTGGGGGGGGGGGATAAATAGAGACAAAAGACCCTTTAGAACATAAATCCAGTCATTTTGTTCTGTCTGATTAAAGTCATTTAGGAATAACGAAAAAACAGACCTTGTCAAGGTAACGATCTTAGGTGCCAGTAGGTAGTGAGAACCGAACATAATTAGACCTACTCACCTACAGCTTAAAGGCACATTTATATGTTCAAATGTGGGCAGTGCTTTTGTTTTTTTCTTTCTTTGTACCACAAATTCTTTTCGCATACGTTTTAAGGGCAGTGCTTTTGTTTTTTGTTTTTTCTTCGTGTGACAAATTCTTTTCGGAAACGTTTTAGGTCCCTTGATAGGGAAGCTTTAGAAAACTGAGCTTTTAATTTTGCTCAGTCCGTCCGTCCGTCTGTTAGTCCGTGTCGAGAAAATAAATCTCGGAACCACAAGCTGTAGAAAGGTGCTTGAGATGTTGTAGGAAATGTATTAAGTAGACTAGCTGAGAGCTGCCGGAACAGTCTTGATAAGTACAATGGATCAGTGTGACCAACCAATTTAAAAAAATGCAATTGTTCTATATGCTTTCATTCCGTTAGATCTATCTGCATCCAACTTGCCATAAACATGGTTGGATGCTATAGAAAAATTCTGAGTAGCATTCTTCTGGTGAACCCCAGTTTTCACTGTTGCCAACTGGGTTCTATTTTCTATACAATTCAATTTTTTAAATTGCTTCCATTACGTTACATGTAGCAACAGCAAACTTCCCATAAATATTATTCATCACAATAGAAAAATATTGCAGGTATCCCCCGTCCCCAAGCACTCTGCTGTCAGTGTTGCAAACTCATGTCCAAAACTATATCTTACGAACTACAAGGTGTAGAGATATTGTGGTGTCGCTGGAGAGGTCATGGATTGACTAGCTAGGAACCGCCGGAACCTTCATGATCAGGCGTCGTAGTTGTCAGTGTTGCCAACCATTTTTATTTTTATTTCATATTGTTATACCTACCCGCACCAAGCTTGGCATAAACATTATTTGACCCAATAGAAAAGTACTTTGAGGGTTCCCATCCCTAATAACACCAGTTGTCAGTGTTGCCAACCTATTTTATAAAAATGAATGCTTGTACGCCTGAGATAATATCAAGGCACTGGAATTTTCGCGATTGTTAGCGGAACCGTAAGCGCTAACTTATTATTAGATTTTTGTTCAGTTCTAACGCAGGTTAATGCGTAAGTGACAGCAGGATATTTACTCCACTTTAAAATCACGTTGACCTTGAATTACCGAGCTGCTTTTCACTTTGTTGATGCTACAACCTATCTTTATGATACTTTTCTACCATTCACGCTTCTGTGAATTAGACTTGGATTTCTATTATTTTCTTCAACTTTACCTTGAAAAGTTTTGAAGGCTGTGGGAAGTTTATATTGTAATACAGTATTTCTTGTTTTTTTTTTTCTTTTGATCTTTATAATTTTTACAACACCGAAAAAAAAACTAAAATTGCAGTAATAATAAGATTTTAGTTTGTGTTTTTAATTTCCTGGAGTATGAATGAACGGTAATTGAATAATGAGTATCAAGAACGTTAAATTAACAGGTCATACACAAAAAAATATTATTATTGATTTTATTTATGGCTTGAAGGTTTCTATGATTCAAGTCGGGATAGAATGTTGGAAGGAGTAGGTACTAGGAGTAGATTAACATTAAAGGTACTATCCTGGCACTTGCCTAGTGTGACTGAGGAAAACTCTGAAAAATCTTAAGCCAGGACGGTCGACCGCTGGTTTCGAACCGAGGATCTCTCGAATGCTAAACCAACGCTCTACCAGCTGATTGCTGATGATGAGGAGTGACGAAAGAAAAGATGAGATAGCTTCCCAAAGAAAGTAACCTGCCTTCAAAAAAATCACCGATTGAAAAAAAAATAGTTACTATTTTACTCAAATATTCCCTAATTATTTAATAACTGAAAACATTCTTTAAGTCGTACTGTTTTAAAACATAAAACTACAACATTTTCAAAATAATCCCCTACATTTTAGGGAAAAGTTCTTCGCCGTCTCCCTGAATATAGAAAATATTGGGGAAAAGCCTAGAGCTGTCACATCTATTGAGCTATTGAACTACAGGGTGACTCAGAAAAACCTTCCACATTTGAAAGGTTAATGAAACAAAAAGTATTGTACATAGAAATTTGCTTATTGAAAACTATAAAAGGAGATTGAAAACAGTTTGTAATGACTAAGGTTCGAAAAGCGTCTGGTAAGTATTGTCCATTCTTAGCAATACACATTTATGGTAAATGTTTCATCCCCACCCTTCTATTCAAAATATAAGAACCAATAATGGTTCTCTGTAACTTGCACAAAAAACAGTCAGTTTATCAGAGAGCAATGGTCTTTCGTGCAGGATTCAGGGGTTATGATTAAACCAACAGCGGAAATTTTGTTTGTTTACATAACCACTTACGTGGAAACGTGCTTCATTACTAATCTAAGTCACCTTAAATCCAAGGTTTACCCACATCGGCCCCACACTCAAGAGAGTAATTCAAGAGGAGGTAGTAGTTATTCCACAGGACATGACACGTCAGGTGGTGATAGACTTGAGAAATCGTCTGCAAATGTGTATTGCTAAGAATGGACAACACTTACCAGACGTAATTTTCAAAACATAAACACTTACCAGTCGCTTTTCGAACCTTAGTTGTTACAAACTGTTTTCAATCTCCTTTTATATTTTTCAATAAACAAGTTTCTATCTGCAATAATTTTTGTTTTATTAGCCTTTCAAATGTGGGAGGTTTTCTTGGGTCCTGTACTTAATTTAGCAGGTACGTAGAGAGGAGAGAAGTAACCGAATAAAATGGAAGTCGATCGCACTACTTTCACTGTCTGTGACAGCTACAACAGCAGCTCGTATCACCTGTGAACCACGTTTACGGCAGTGAGTAAACTTAGTCATAATTAAAACACCTGCAGATGCTAAATACAGCTACAAGCTATACCTTTTCTGATTGAAGGTTTTCATGCACTGATTATGTTATCAGATTCATGAGATTACACCGACCCGCCGTAACTGAGTGGTTGAGCGTTGCCGTAGCATTGGTCGTGGGTTCGATCGCAACGGCCGATCTTCCTGACTGAGGATTTTCCCGTTTTTCTTCCTCAGTCACGCCAGGCAAATGCCGGGATAGCACCTTCAACATAGGCCCTGGCCGACACTTTCCTGAATCCTTTCCCCATGCCTATCCCGGTCTGAGCCATAGTTGCCTAAAAGCCATGAATAAAATTCAGTTCATAACAGATTCAATTTCAGATAATTCAAATATGAAAAACGTGTGAAACTGTTTAATGGTTACTACCGAATCTGTAATAGGAATGCACGCAGGTTCGATACCTGTTATCGGTCATACTGGCGTAGGTTTTCCTTAGTACTTCCAAACAAAAACCGGGAAGGTATCTTCAATAGAGGCCCAGATCGCTTTCTTCCCACTTCTTGGCAGAAATACTCCCTCAGGTTCATTATCCTTCAGTCATGACGACCAGTAGTCTTAAGGTACCGCAAAGTACTGAAATATATTTTTTCCGCGCTTTCTTTAATTTCACCTGACGAATACTGGTGTGGTACGTGGGCAAACTCTGGCCGCTACTCACCCCTTCTCTTGCCCCGGAAGAATGCTCGCCGAGAGGCATCCTCCACCAGACATATGAGAGAATCAGCTCAGGATTCTTATGTTGTAAACTAACATGTCTGCGTCATGAGAAAGTAAACTCCAGTTCAAACACCAGCACCGACAATACCTGTCGTGCTTGACAAATCTTATAAACATTCCATCAATTTGTTACTCTTCTTGTATCATTGAGAATTAGAAAGTAAGAAAAAAACAATGTGCGCGAGACGCAGGCACGAGAAGCTAAGCATTCTTTATTGTCCACATTGAAGTCTTAATATTTCTTTTATAAATTGCTAAATACATCACGGCATCGCGCGGCCATTATCTAAGACGACCGTTGTGCCAGGTGATACGTTGTCGAAAGCATAAATCCCCTTCTAAACGCCTAACAAGCTTTCATAAAAGGAAACCGTTTTTCTCTTCAAAACGTGTTCCATTTTTTTTTATTCGTCTAACTGCCACGAGTAACCCCCAACCCGGTTTTTTTTTTTTTTTTTTATCATTGGCTGTTTTAATTATTACGTTTATTGTAGAACTGGTTTCAGTTAGGACATGGTGTTTACTTCACAGGGAATTTCAGATCAAGGAATGGTAAGAACGAAAGTCCTTTTCATTATATTTATTTTTAAATGCTATTTCCAGAGCGCAAATGTAGGATTTGAAAACCCGTGTTTTGTACAGACGAGCACCCTACGTTCGTCATACACATACACATATATAGATATATATGCGCGCGCGCGCTTCCGAGGCGAGGGAGAGAGGAGAAGATCATAGCTTAAACCTTCTTGCCTCTACCCTAAAATATATTTTTTTAATTCTTCTTCATACTAATTACCTGTCCATCCCTAATGTTCATATCGTCGCTTAGATCAAGGGGTGTATTTAACGGAGGTCCATGGATTCGGACCCCAGCTCCGAAAATTCCGAGTTTTATGTAAAATAAGTAAAACGGTAGGCAAATTTATGTACAGGGTGTTCAATAATTAACCGAACACTTTGTTTTGTAAGAATTTTTGAAATACGTAAGGTAG
This sequence comes from Lepisma saccharinum, assembly GCA_022664845.1. NCBI lineage: Eukaryota > Metazoa > Arthropoda > Insecta > Zygentoma > Lepismatidae > Lepisma > Lepisma saccharinum. The sequence goes on along the minus strand of JAGDQP010001209.1, from coordinate 85,738 downwards.
GACAGCACTTTCATTTGTTCTTCGTGGAACACTTGCTTCTACGTTATTGGTTCAGTGTTGTTTGACTGTGTTGCAGTGAACTGTCAAGATGACGTATTCATCCAACAGATTAAAGCGTTTCTCTTGTGAAAACTTTACATCAAAGAAACTAAAGTCCGTCTGAAAGACTGAGAAAGTAGTCAACAGCTTACAAAAATCTTCGAGAGCCATCAAAGCCAACAGTTCTAGTTCTGGTTAGAAAATTTTAGAGAAGTGGTTTCTGTTCTCGAAAGGTTCCTCGTAGAGGAATCTTGGGACCATAACAGCCAGTTTGGAAACAACATGCTCTCTCTCATTTTCCCTAATAATTACTCTGGATCTATCGAGTTGCCTCCTTATTCTCCCGATGCAAACTCTTTATGACTTCTTTTTTTTGGGGGGATATATCAAAGATTTGGTCTACAGATCACGACCTAAGACTATGAAAGAAATCAAAGACACTAACACTGAGATTTTTCTACTGCAATTCGAGATATCTTTTGCAAAGCCATAAAGGACTTTGAAGTCCGAACGCGCTATCTTGTGGTAACGGGAAGCAAACACTTTGAAAATCTTATCAATTAATTATCTTTTGAGCCTATTTCAAGAAACACTAATCTGAACAAAAACACCAGAGGTACAAAAAGTGGAGCCAAGTTCTTTAGCCCTAAAAAGGTGTGAAATGGGAGACGGATGAGCCAAGTTCCTTGGTGACAGCATGTAACAGGAACAAAGGAACTTGGCGCGAGCTGGCAAAAGCCTTAGGGTTGGGGGCGGTGGACGAAGTGGGTTTTAGGATCCCCACCACCCTTATAGCTTGAGGATCATGAACCTTGCCACCTCGCGCCAAGTTCCTTTGTTCCTGTTACATGCTGTCACCAAGGAACTTGGCTCATCCGTCTCCCATTTCACACCTTTTTAGGGCTAAAGAACTTGGCTCCACTTTTTGCACCTCTGGTGTTTTTGTTCAGATTTCACAGCTTTTTGTACGTGTATAATATATATACTCGCTCGCTCGGCCTCGTTTAGGTCCTCTCCCCCCGTAGCTGGCTGCGCCCCCAACTTCGAGTTTTTGGGTACTTACGCCCTTTTATCGTAACCACTCTCCAGGACACTGTGCTTCCATGTTGCAGATTTTTTCCTATACTCACCACCCGTGGGAATGAGATATTTATTGAAACATAGGGAAGCTTTACCATATTTATTGTAACCTACTTGTGATGATACAGCAAATTTGCTTCCTGCTGGCGGCCCTAAAATCCACCAATACCAACCCTCAGACTCGAACATCTTCTGGTGTTTTGCTCGGATTTCACAGCTTTTTATACGTGTATATATATACTGGGTTCGCCTGGCTGGGTGTGCTGCCCCAGAATTTCGTGTGCGCCCCAACTTCAAATTTTTAATGCTACGCCCCCTTTTATTGTGATCAGACTTTCTGGGGACAGCGCCCCATGCTGTGCAGACCTTTTCCCATATCGCCTCGGAGGCTGCACGCTCATAGCGGTGGTTTGATCCATTTATTGAAACATTTTCGTGATGGTACACCTTCATACCAAATTTCGTTTCTCTAGCTTCAGTGGTTTGGAAAATGGTATTTGGGCGGCTATGTTGAATTAAAGAAAGCGATTTTTAAAAAGTTTTCTCACATTGCTGTTACCTACTTGTGATGGTACACCTTCATACCAAATTTCGTTTCTATAGCTCGAATGGTGTAGAAAAAGTTTTTGTGCGGCCATTTTGATCCAAGTTAACAACTTTTTCAAAAATGTAAATTATTCCTAAACTACTCTTGTTAATACACCTTTATCCCAAATTTCGTATCCCTAGCTCAAACGTTCTGGAAAATGGATTATGAAGTCAGCCATTTTGGATTCAAAATGATGTCTTTGCAGATAATTTGTAATCTACTAGTGATGATATACCGTCATACTTCGAAATTTCATATTTCAATTTTTAACATCTTTTTTCTTACAGAACCTCAAAATCGCTGATTTCGCAATAAACTCTTGTTCCTGTATAGCATGCTGACGTTTTGTGACACGCGGAACTCGGTTGCATGCACTGCCGTACGTGTTGATACTCCCTCGATTCGCTCGCGTCGCTGCGGGCCAAGAATCCCACGGCAGGCCGCGCATCGAACTTGAGAAGTTTGGAGGAACTGCGTCTTTTTATCACAACCAGAATCTGCAGTGCACTGCGCCACATGATGCAGATATTCCCTCATACTCCAGAGCGCTGCGTCCGAATGGGGAAACTTCCACATTCTGCCTGTATAACATGCTCCTGGTAGTGCTAACGTTTGTGACGAGTAAAACTTGGTGGGACACGCAGGAGTATTGGAAGTTGGCGCGAGGAACTAGGCTCATCCATATTCCATTTCACCACTTTTTAAGGTTGAAGGAGTTGACTGGACAGTTTGCACCCCTGGTGCTTTTGCTCGTATTTCGCAGCTTTTTACACTTGTGTAATGTATATACTCGCTTCGCCTCATTGGGG